>SCLH01001711.1:13965-71650 GCA_004367855.1 Oikopleura vanhoeffeni
TACAAAGCCAATGCAGGCCAAAATTTGAAAAAAAACTACAACGCAAGGTGATATGTAAGATATTGATTCTTAATATTCCAAACATCACATTTATGACGCTATTTCTTGATAACCCCGCCACCACAACGAAACGCCACGGCCGGCGAGAGTTTTTGAAATCCTTAAAAACGAAGACCAGAATAAATATCAACAGACTTTTATTCAAATGTGTCATAGAGTGCAATTCTTTTTTTAGTAATGAGTTTTAAAAAATTTGATACGACTAGTTTAAAGAATATTTTCCTACTTTTTTGATTTTCGCTGATTTTCGTAAAAAAATTCTAGCGTAAATACCGACAATAAATAACAAATCCTGAGGAGACCAGATAGGAAATTATTTGAGGCTGCTCCTGAGTACATTATTTTTTTCTCTGTCTTCATTGAGGTTTTAATTTTAATCCGTGAAGGATTTCTCTATTAACGTCGAAAAATAAAAAAAAACACATAGATTCGCGCGAATAATTATTTTTGACATGAAAATCACTGTCTGATTTTTAGTTAGATTCGAATGCAAAGCAGCCAAGAAGCACAAGCTGAAGATACGATGGTAGGGTAACAAGCTCAGCGGACCCCCATACTCATTCTGGTCATTTTTAGTGGCTGAACAACTTGATCTAATATAATTTTTTTTCCTCAAAATAGGTGCTTACAATTTCGAATAGTATTTTTTGCAAAGGAAAAAAGGAGTGATCATGTTTAGACTAATGGAGAGATTAATTTAAATCAGAGAACAGATTCAGAACGGCCACGGATTGAGGTTATTTTATACAATTTGCGTATCACTAAAAAGAAATCGTGTTTTGAAAAAAATTCAAAGTTCAATTTTATGGGTATATTGATGAGATAATTTCATTGAACCCTTTTTATTATTCTAACAATTCAAACGTGATGAGCCTTCAATAGTTCAAGTAAAAAAACTTTTTAAATTTCAATTTGATTCTAAATTTTGTGCGGTGCATTTTGGCTCGAAAGGGATACAAAATTTGTTTTTCAGACTATTCACATAAGCTATTAAAAATTTAAGAATCATAGTTTGAATAAGCCAGTGTTCTACTTAATCTTTTGTAATTTCATATTATTTTGAAAGAATGTATGGTTTTCTGATCAATTACCCTAAAACTAAACCTCTATTTCTCTTGCATTACGAGCAACAGAATAAAATTTTCTGAAAAAAATATTGCCTCCAATTTAAATCTATCCTTGATCCGGGCCCAGCAAAAAATTATGAATAATTTATGGTCATTATTTCTCGCAATAACCGCTCAAGTGCGTCCGCCATGGCGTTTGGGTGTGAGGGGGGTTAAGAAAAGCCTTTTATCAAAACGTTGAAAAACACCCTTTTTGGGATATTCACCGATTGCGGCCCCTGAGACAAAAATCGAAAGAATAGAACCAAGGCACTGAAATTCAGACACTTTCGGGATTTTCACAAAATCTTAATTTCTTCCGATAAAAACCGTAGGATCCTTGTTTTATTGAAAAATCTGAGGAAGTCGTGTTTAACCGCGGTTAACCAAACGGTTGATGTGAGTGGTACTAAAGTGTCAAATGGAATTTGAGATTAGGGATAGATTTTCCATTGTATGTTTCAGAAATTTCCAGTCTGTATTTGTTCTAGGGCCGTATGGAGCTCCGAAATGTCAGAATTCACTGCCACCACCCTCTTATTTTTATTTTTTTGAATTACAAACAACACAGCCGTTCTCGCAAAAAAATGTGTTACATTTTCACAAAATAAATTAAAAAAAATATATTCGAAAATTTTGAAAAAAATGTCAGGTCATTTTTAACAAAAATGCGTAGACGGAAAATGTAGATCATTGAAAATTATAAGCTTCGCAGTCCGACAACGCTTAGATATTTTCCATACTAGCGTTAAATTACCCAAGGATCACGAATACACATTTGATATGGTCAATAAGCTACGCAGACTTCTGCAAGATATTTAACCGGCAATTTAAAGTAAAAAACCGGTAATTTCACCGGTAAAAAAACGAAAAAAAAATTCAATTTCAAATCCGATTTTTTTTCTGTTTTTACGCCATATAATATGGCGTAAAAACAGAAAAAAATCGGATTTGAAATGGAATTTTTTGGCCCATATTCCCTATTTCGAGACCCAAAAAATGGGATATCTGTATATCGAACGCACTTATACTTTTGGCTATGCAAATTTTTAATATGGGGGTTGGAGCCCTCGCATCGCAATTGTGACTTTTTTTTGATATTTATTTGAAAAAATATTTCGACGTCTAATTTTTTGACGAAAGGCACTTCCTTTCAAATATGGGATGTTAATATTTATTATTTTAGTCAATGGTCTATCTACCAATGAAAATATGCATTTCTTCTCTTCTCTTTTGGATACACTCGAAAATCACGAAAATTTCGAAGTTCAAAAGAAAAATTTTGTTCCTCAATGGGCTTCATCAAAATTTGGGGCCAATTTCAAACCTATTAGCTATGCGGTCAAACACAGTAATCAATAAGCTCTAAAAATAAAATTCTCCACATAATGATCCCATGAAGAATTAGATGGAAAATTAATTTTGCCTGTATTCTATGATAGAATTTCTATCTACATGTATTTAAAATGTGTAATTGAATAAACGATTCCAAAAAACGATTAATTATTTACTGACAATGTACAAAAGATTCTTCGTATATTCTCCGTGGAAAGTACTTGTTTTCTGGTCTTTTTGCTTCCAAAAACTGATCCGATTTTTTTGTGATCCAAAAAAAGTTCAAATTACCTCTAATGACGATCCCGATTTTTAGCTGATAAATTATATTTAGGACTCTTTAGTTTGCTTTCGTTAAAAACTTTTTGTGAATTTCACGCAAAAATATTCTGATTAAACGGAGGCTATTTACTTTTTTTCAAATACTTCCTAAGACCGTACTCCACAATCAATGAAAAGGGCTCAAAATGGCTACTTTTAGTTTTCTACAACCTGTTATGTGAAAAAACCGAAGGTCGAAAACATTTTTAGATCATATTTTTTGAATTCCTATGAAATTCTGAATCAGACTCCTAATTTAAGATCAAATTTAAATAGCTTCTCAACATCATTTCGTATCTTATCTCGGGTAGTTTGACCGAAGTTAAAGATGGCCCAGCCGCCCCTGAGGCGCTGCAGCGCCTCATGTTTTAAATGTCAATTATCGATAGTTTTTCATTTTAAGGACCTATTCAATTAAGCCGTTTATGATTTAATTTAGACAATTATCTCGCTGATGGATCAAATTTTATTTTGATTATAAATGCATCCAATTGCAGTTCAAAAAAAATCAGCGTTAACTCCCGTAGTGGCCGACAATCTCTGGACCCGTAGTGTCTTTTGCGCCATCCGTGGCGCAATGGCCTTTAATCGCAATTTAGGACCCTTAATCATGTAAAAATAAAAATTTTCAAAGTGATTGATCGACTATTAGAATAATTGACGTTTGTGCGTTTTTTTTTCGAAAATTTTTACTGTATTACAGTACTTATTTTTTGCAAAAAAAATTTAAATCATCAAAAAAAGCCTTTGAGCAGGATCAGAAAAAAATTCTAAGACTTTTTTCTCATTGAACCATAGCCCCAAAATGATCACGTGACCGTATATTTAAGAAATAAGGTTGATAAAAATTGTACTGTTTTTTCAAAAATTGCTTAAATCAATTTTTGAAGGAAGTGAAGTGGTTCCTTAAAAGTTTTAAAGACTTTTTTTCCGTAACACCAAAGTCCCAAAACGATCACGTGACCTTCAAATTAGGAAATAAGGTTTTGGTTCAAGTAAACAAATAGTGATCAAATTACGCCAAAAATTTTTTTGGGCCAACAAACACCTAATTCAAAAGTTTTGAACATAATAATATTCTCCAAAAACGTCACGTGATCTTATTTTTTGAGGAAATAAGGATTAATTTATGACATATTCCAAACCTTATTTTTGGATTATTTCGTCACGTGATTTTATTTGGACTTTGGTGTAATGTGAAAAAAGTCTTTAAAACGTTTGAAGTTGACCCTGGAATTTTTTTGACGTAATTTGAGTACTTTTTCAAATTACTGTACTATGTTTTTTTCAAAAAGTACTCAAATCACGTGGACTCTTAAAAGAATCGTCACGAATTTCTAAAACTATTATTGCATTTTAAATTGGCCTCCAGTTTAAATAGAGCAGTTCTAGAAGTCCCACTTTCCGAAATAAGGATAACATCAGACTGCGTTGGCTACAGAGAGAAGAGAGAAATAAATCGTCCACAAAAATTTAAGAGTCATTTTACTAGAGAATTTTGTTTAAAACATTCAATTTTTTTGCAGATTACATACCCAAATTGGTGACGGTTTAATATTTCAAATTTTAAAATGTCAAATTGACCCTATTTTTGTGTTATTTATGCAGTTGTTTGTCAGAATCGGCGAAAATGAGAGAGTTTTTAATTTTCTTATTCACATTTGATAACTTTTTATGACCTTTTTTAAAAAATTCTTTTTATAGGACAGTAGAACATTCTTTGTATAATATTATTATAATAGAAAAAATATAGGTTAATAATGAATCGTCGGTTATATGCTTGATTCAAATGCAACACCACGGATGGTGCAAAGACACTACGGGTCCAGAGATTGTCGGCCACTACGGGAGTTAACGCTGATTTTTTTTGAACTGCAATTGGATGCATTTATAATCAAAATAAAATTTGATCCATCAGCGAGATAATTGTCTAAATTAAATCATAAACGGCTTAATTGAATAGGTCCTTAAAATGAAAAACTATCGATAATTGACATTTAAAACATGAGGCGCTGCAGCGCCTCAGGGGCGGCTGGGCCATCTTTAACTTCGGTCAAACTACCCGAGATAAGATACGAAATGATGTTGAGAAGCTATTTAAATTTGATCTTAAATTAGGAGTCTGATTCAGAATTTCATAGGAATTTCAAAAATATGATCTAAAAATGTTTTCGACCTTCGGTTTTTCACATAACAGGTTGTAGAAAACTAAAATTAGCCATTTTGAGCCCTTTTCATTGATTGTGGAGTACGGTCTTAGGAAATATTTGAAAAAAAGTAAATAGCCTCCGTTTAATCAGAATATTTTTGCGTNAGAGCATAAATAACACGAATTTAGGGTAAATTTGACATTTTTAAATTTGAAATATTAAACCGTCACCAATTTGGGTACGTCATCTGCAAAAAAATTAAATGTTTTAGACAAAATTCTCTAGTAAAATGACTCTTAAATTTTTGTGAACGATTTATTACTCTCTTCTTTCTGTCGCCTACGCATTCGTATGTTATCCTTATTTCGGAAGTTTGGACTTCTAGAACTGCTCTATTAAAACCGGAGGCCCATTTAAAATGCAATAAAGTCTTAGAAATTCGTGACGATTATTTAAAGGGGTCTTCCACGTGATTTGAGTACTTTTGAAAAAACAATCATTGTACAGTAATTAAAAAAAAGTACTCAAATTACGTCAGAAAAATTCAAGGGCAACTTCAAACGTTTTTAAGAACTTTTTCTCGTTACACCAATGTCTGAATAAAATCACGTGACTAAATAATTCAAAATAAGGTTTGGGATATTTCATTAATTAATTCTTTTTTCCTCGAAAATTAAGATCACGTGACGTTTTTGAATAATATTATTATGTTCAAAACTTTTTTATTAGGTGTTTTTTGGCCCAAAAATTTTACCGGCGTGATTTGATCATTATTTATTCACTTGAACCAAAACCTTATTTCCTAATTTGAAGGTCACGTGATCGTTTTTGGACTTTGATGTGATGAGAAAAAAGTCTTAGAAACTTCTAAAGAGCCACTTCACTTCTTTCAAAAATTGATTTAAGTAATTTTTGAAAAAACAGTACTACTTTCACTAACCTTATTTAGTGAATTAACGGTCACGTGATCATTTTGGGGCTATGGTGTGATAGGAAAAAACTCTTAGAATTTTTTTCTGATCCCGTTCAAAGGCTTTTTATGATGATTTAAATTTTTTAACAAAAAATATGTACTGTAATACAGTAAAAATTTTCGTAAAAAAAACGCACAAACGTTAATAATCCAAATAGTTGATCCATCCTTTTGTAAATTTTCATTTTTACATGATTAAGGGTCCTAAATTGCGATTAAACGCCATTGCACCACGGATGGTGCAAAAGACACTACGGGAGTTAACGCCTCGTTGCATTTTGACAGATACCGATATGGGCTCTTGATGAAAAACTTTTCACTGGATTGATGTATTATTCCTAATATACCATCGAAGTGATGATTTCTAATCCAGGCATCGTTTGGGAACAGCGAATTTTTGCAATATGGCTTTTTAAGATAATTTTGAGATTGAATTTAACTTTTCGAATTCGAAAAATTATTATAAATTCTCGATATAATTTTCAAAAATAATAATAAATTGCCTTATTTTTCGTTCAAAATTTTTGTTTAATATTTGTTTAACATCAACAAAGAAAAACTCTTCAAAATCGCCACTTCAACTATTCGCGTAGGTGACCACATATTTTTTATGTGCTATTTGAAAAATCATATGACACTTTTTGGGGATTTTCGGTCAAAACTATTTGGAAACATATTGAAAATTTTCCTTATTTCTTGTTCAATTTTTCAAACTTATTTTTTTGGAATCCTAAGCTGAATTATTTGGAATGGCTACGATCACTATATTTGAATATGTCTTTGTTTTGTTTCTTCGCTCTTGTTAATACTCTGAATCATACTTTTTTAAACGAAACTACTGNAAGTACTGTAATACAGTAAAAATTTTTGAAAAAAAACGCACAAACGTCAATTATCCAAATAGTCGATCTATCACTTTGAAAATTTTTATTTTTACATGATTAAGGGTCCTAAATTGCGATTAAAGGCCATTGCACCACGGATGGTGCAAAAGACACTACGGGAGTTAAATCAAGAAAAAAATAATAAAAAAACTTTTTTTTGTATTCTATTTCAGAACTGAGCTAAATTTTTACAGTTTTAAAATTAAAACGACATCAACGTTATCAGCAGTGAATAAGACATAGAAAGCTTGTTCAAATAAGTTCCATCTTCATATTTTCTAGATTTCTCAAAATATCTTATTTCATTCTTCTTATCTCATTCAAAAAACCGCACAAAAATTTTTTCGCAAAAAAGTTCAGCTTTAACTTGGTCGACGATGATCCCATTATGAATAAGGGTCGAAAAAAACGTTTAAAGTCGATGAGGCGCTGCAGCGCCTCACGGGCGGCTGAGAGTTATGTCTCGCTTTTGGGGACAAATTCACAGATAAGATAGTTCGGAACTGGTACATTCGATCTTTTTCTGTTTTAATTTTTTGTCATACTAGTAGTATAACTTCCCAAGCTCCGTTTCGCTGCATAGCCGGTTTTTCGATTTTAGTTTCTGCATCTGTACGGTTTCACCTGAAAGTTTCTTGTAAGGAAAAAATGAGCGATTTAAAATTTGCAAAATCAAGAAAGCAACACTTCAGTGAAAAAAGCTTCGTTGAGATCTTTATGATATATAAAATCTAACGATTCACATATATTCGGAATTTCTAATTTACATAAATCTATTTGAATTTACAAGTCTTCCCGTGCGCTGATTGGTTGACACCGAAAAGCTAGTAGAAATTCATCCAATAAGATCACTTGTTTATAAGAGAGTAATTTTAGAGTTTATTTATTCCAGTAAAATACGCTATGTTACATAAGAAAACTTAACTAAAATTCTTGAGAGAAATTGAATTCAAAAAAAATTTGAAATTTTAACCCGCTTCTGCAGGTTTATTAAGAAAAAATAAAATTAATCGAGAGAAATTTGAAAATTTCTCGGAAACTAGCTCGACTTGTGTATTTTTAGTGAACCCAAATGACGCACGGTGTTCAATTTTAAGCAGACCTGAGAATCAAATCGTCCCCCGTTCTATCAAATGCGGTGAAAGGAGAGTAAAAATTGAGAGCTCTCCTTTTCACCGAATTTGAAAGGGAAAACGGATACGATTTGATACTATGGTAGAACGCCTAAAATATTTAAGAGAAAAATAGTTCATATCGAAGATCCTGCCTAGTGTAATTTTTATCTTGAGCGTCATCANAAAAAAAATCCTGAGTCTTAAAATGACCAGAAAAAAATTCTCTACAAGATGGGTCAAAAACATCGATACCAATTTTTGACTTTTGAAATTTCTTATTTCAAATCGTCATAAGATATACATTTTGATAATCATGAATTTGTTGCAATTCTTTGGTTTTCCTTTTGTTTCTAGTTCTGTATGAAATATTGCATCATTTGGTTTTATAAAAATATCCTAAACACATAAAATAAATTTTAGAATGGATATATTAGGAAGGAACAAGCTTCCTCAGGTTGAACTGAGTGAAGACGAGTTAAATGCTTTGAGTGGATTAGGAAAGGTAGATACGAAAAGTGGTTTGTCGTTTAACCCCTACGCAAATATCGGACCAGAATTTCTCAAATTGAAAGATGACGATGACGACGATTGGTTATATTTAAGTGTGAGTACAACAATACAGCGGGGTGCGGCGTATAGTTACAAAGTTTGTCGCCAAAAAACCCTAACTATANATAGTTGCAGATATCGTTTCCAGCAAAATCATACCCAAGGAATCTTTTGTGGCCAATTTTTATTTTCTGACTAGTCACTGGATATTCATCTTTATAAATTGTAAATTTATTTTAGTCTGACATGTTTGGAATTATTGGTAATTCATTTCAAAGGTTATAAATAAACAATACGGAAAATAACTAAATACAGCTAACAGTATATTTGTTTCTAGAAAGTGTTTTTTCGAACAAAATTTTTTGTTTGATTATTTTTTCACTATTATGGTTCACAATTTTCCATTTTCGCGCACTTTTTTGTCGATTACAGCCAATCAGGCAAATTTGAAAAGACTACACAGCCAAGGTGATATGAGTACATTCAGATTCTTATATTCCACACATCACATTTATGCTTTTCTTAAAGAAAAAGCCTTTATCAAAACGTTCGAAAAACACCCTTTTTGGGATATTCAACGCGATTCGGCCCTGTAGGACAAAATCGAATAGGGAATAGAAACCAAGGCACTGAAATTCAGGACCTTTTCGGGATTTTCACAAAATCTTAATTTCGTCGATAAAAAACCGTAGATCCTGTTTTATTGAAAGAAAATCTGGAGGAAGTCGTGTTTACCGCGGTTAACGCCAAACGGTTGATGTGAGTGGTACTAAGTGTCATGGAATCTGAGATTAGGGATGATCTTTCCATTGATGTTTCAGAACATTTCCAGGGATTGTTTAGCGCGTTATGGCGCCTCCGAAATGTCAGTTCACTGCACCACCCTCTTATTTTATTTTTTTGAATTCAACAACACAGCCGTCTCGCAAAAAAATGTGTTTTACAATTTTCACAAAAAGAATAATTAAAAATATATTCGAAATTTGAAAAAAATGTCGGTCATGTTTGAACAAAATGTAGACGGAAATGTGGATCTTTGAAAATTATAAGCTTCGCAGTCCGACACCGCTTAGATAGTTTTCCATACTAGCTTTAACATTACCCAGGATCACGAAAACACATTGATATGGTAATAAGCTACGCAGACTTCTGCAAGATATTTACCGGCAATTCTTAAAGTAAAAACGGTAATTTCACCGGTAAAAAAACGAAAACAAAATCAATTTACAAATCCGATTTTTGTTTCTGTTTTACGCCATATAGATATGGCGTAAAACCAGAAAAAAAGGGCGGATTTAAAAGTGAATTTTTGGCCATCTTCCCCTATTTCGAGACCCAAAAATGGATATCTGTATATACGAACGCACTTATTCCTTTTGGCTATGCAAAGTTTAATGAGGGGGTTGGAGCCCTCGCATCCAATTGTGACTTTTTTTTGATTTTTATTTGAAAACTATTTCGACCGTCTATTTTTTGAAGAAAGGCACTTCCTTTCAATATTGGGATGTTAATAGTTTATTATTTTTAGTCAATGGTCTATCTACCAATGAAAGATGATTTCTTTCTTCTCTTTTGGATTACACTCGAAATCACGAATTTCGAAGTTCAAAAAAAAATTTTGTTCCTCATGGGCTTCATCAAAATTTGGCCAATTTCAAACCTATAGCTATCGGGTCACACACAGTTAATCAATAAGCCCTCTAAAAATAAATCTCCACATAATGATCCCATGAAGAATTAGATGGAAAATTAATTTTGCCTGTATTCTATATGAGAATTTCTATCGTACATGTATTTAAATGTGTAATTGAATAAACGATTCCAAAAACGATTAATTATCTTATGACCCAATGTACAAAAGATTCGTCGTATATATCCGTGGAAAACTTGTTTTCTGGTCCTTTTTTGGTATTTTTGCTTCCAAAAACTATCCGATTTTGTATCCAAAAAAGTTCAAATTACTGCTCAATGACGATCCGATTTTTAGCTCAGAAATTATATTTAGACGCTTATAAGTTTGCTTCGTTTTAAAAACTTTTGTGACTTTCACGACAAAATATTCTGATAACGGCAGCTATTTACTTTTTTCAAATGACTTCCTAAACCCGTATCACAATGCAATGAAAAGGGCTCAAAACATGGGCTACTTTTAGTTTTCTACACCTGTTATGTTTGAAAACCGAAGTGTCGAACAACATTTTTAGATCCTATTTTTTGAAATTCCTTGAAATTCTGAATCAGACTCCTAATTTAGATCCAAATTTAAATAGCTTCTCAAATCTTTCGTATCTCTGACTCGGGTAGTTTGACCGAAGTAAGATGCCCGCGCCCCTGAGGGCTGCAGCGCCTCATGTTTTAAATGTCAATATTCGATAGTTTTTCTATTTTTAAGGACCTATTTCAATTAAACCGTTTATGATTTAATTGTAGACATTATCTCGCTGATGATCAAATTTTATTTGATTTATAAATGGATCCAAATTGCAGGCAAAAAAAATCAGCCGTTACTCCCCGTAGTGGCCGCCATCTCTGGACCCGTAGTCTTTGCACCATCGTGGTGTTTGCATTTGAATCAAGCATATAACGACGATTCATTATCAACATATATTTTCTTTGTTGATAATATATTATACCAAAATTCTACGTCCTTATAAAACAATTTTAAAAAAAGTTATAAACAGTCATCAAAGTGAATAAGAAAATTTAAGAACTTTCATTTTCGCCGATTCTGACAAAACAAGTGATAAATTAACACGATTTAGGCGTTAAATTTACATTTTAGAAAATTTGAACTCTCTAAACCTCACCACATTTGGCGTACAATTTATGTCGCTAATCCGCAAAAATTGAATGTTTTAAACAAATTCTCTAGTAAATGACTCCTTAAATTTTTGTGGACGATTTATTTCTCTCCTTCTTCTGTCGCCTACGCATTCTGTATGTTATCCTTATTTCGGAAGTTTGGCTTCTAAACTGCTCTATTAAAGCCGGCAGGCAATTTAAAGATAATTAAAGTCTTGAAATTCCGTGACGAGATCTATTTAAGGGTCTTTTCCACGTGGATTTGAGTACTTCTGTGAAAGAAAACATAGTACGTAATTGAAAATACTTCAATTACGTCAAAAATTCCAGGGTAACTGTCAAACGTTTTTAAGACTTTTTTCACCTTACACCAAAGTCGAGATAAACTCACGTGACGAAAATTAATCCAAACATAAGGTTTCTAAATTAATCCTTATTTCTCGAAAAATAAATCACGTGGCGTCTTGGATATTAATTATGTTCAAAACTCTTGAATTAGGTGTTAAGGGGCCAAAACATTTTCGGCGTAATTTTTATCACTATTTGTTTACTTGAACCAAAGACCTTATTTCGCTAATTTGAAGGTCACGTGAGTTCGTTTTTGGACTTTGGTGTACGGGAAAACAGTCCTTAAAAACTTCTACGGAACCACTTCATTCTTTCAAAAATGATTTAAGCAATTTTGAAGGAAAAAAACGTTACTATTTTCATCAACCTTATTCCTTAAATATACGGTCACGTATCATTTTGGGGTATGGTGTAATGGGAAAAAAAAGTCTTAGAATTTTTTTTTTGATCCGCGCTACAAGGCTTTTTTTGGCTGATTTAAATTTTTTGTTGCAAAAATAAGTACTGTAATACAGTAAAATTTTTGAAAAAAAAACCGCACAAACGTCAATTATCCAAGAGTAGTCGTCTGATTCACTTTGAACATTTGTATTTACATGGATTAAGGGTCCTAAAGTGCGATTAAAGGCCATTTGCACCACGGATTGGTGGCAAAAAAGACACTACGGGAGTTAAATCAAGAAAAAATAATAAAAAACTTTTTTTGTATTCTATTTCAGAACTGAGCTAAATTTTTTACAGTTTTAAAAATTAAAAACGACGATCACTATCAAGCCAGTGAATAAAGCATAGAAAGCTTGCTTCAAATAAGTTCATCTTCAATATCTTTCTAGATTTCTCAAATATCTTATTTCCATTCTTCTTATCTCATTCAAAACACCGCACAAAAATTTTTCCGCAAAAAAAGTTCAGCTCTTAACTTGGTCGACGATGATCCCATTATGAATAAGGGGCGAAAAAAAAACGTTTAAAGTCGATGAGGGCGCTGACGGCCTCACGGGCGGCTGAGGTATGTCTCGCTTTTGGGGACGAAATATCACAGATCACGATAGCTTCGGAACTGGTACACTTCGTCTTTTTCTGTTTTAATTTTTGTATACTAGTAGTTAATTCCCAAGCTCCGTTTCGCTGCATAGCCGGTTTTTTTCGGATTTTTAGTTTTCTGCATTCTGTACGGTTTACCTGAAAAGTTTCTTTAAGGAAAAAATGAGCGATTTAAAATTTGCAAAATCAAGAAAAGCAACACTTCAGTGAAAAAACTTCGTTGAGATCTTTTATGATTATAAAATCTACCGATTTCACCCGAACTCTACGATTCACAAATCTAACGATCGGATTCTAATTTACATTAATCTATGTGAATTTTACAAGTCTTCCGTGCGCTGATTGGTTGACACCGAAAAGCTAGTAGAAATTCATCCAAATAAGGATCAAGTTGTTTATAAGAGAGTAATTTTAGAGTTGTATTTATTCCAGTAAACAATTACGCTATGTTACAATAAGAGAACTTAACTAAAATTCTTGACGAGAATGAATTCAAAAAAAATTTTGAAATTTTAACCGTTCGGCAGGTTTTAAGAAAAATTAGAAACTAATCGAGAGAAATTTGAAAAATTTTCGGAGCACTAGGCCGACTTGTCGTATTTAGTGAACCCAAAGGACGCCGGTGTTCAATTTTAAGCAACCTGAGGAATCAAGATCGTCCCCGTTTCTATCAAATGCGGTTGATAAGGAGATAAAAAATGAGAGCTCTCCTTTTCCACCGCATTGAAAGCGAAAACGGATACGATTTTGAATACCTATGGTCAGAACGCCTAAAATATTTAAGGAAAATAGTTTCAGATCGAAGTGATCCTGCCAGTGTAATTTTATCTTGAGCGTCATCCAATTTGAATTAAAGTGGACCAATCAAATGCGGATTCTTGGAATTGAGTCACATCGGGTATTTGATTTTGACACTGGCTCAATGATGACGCTCAGATTAAAAATTACAACTAGGCAGGAATTAGATATAGACGATTTGGAAATAAAGGAATTCAAAAGTCAAAAATGGGTATTCCATGTTTTGACCCTCTTGTGAGAATTTTTTCTGGTTCATTTTTAAGACTTCGATTTTTTTTGGTTTATAAAAAATTTTCAAAAAAATTCGATTTTCGGTCAAATTTCGGATTTCTCAGGAGTGCAACCCGATCTGCGAGCCCGTATGAAGAGTAGAGCGCTAATTTTTTTGGCAAGTGAAAATTTAAGTTTTGGTTAGGTCGGCGAATCTGTGCGACCTTGAAATAGCGGTCAAAGTTAAGTCAAATTAAGTTCATCGTAGAGACTTGAAGAGTACCCTCAAAAGAAACAAGAAGGGTCGACTTTCTGATAAAGTATTAGCAATTACGGGTCACTACGTACTGAAAGATTCTGAGCCAAAAACTGCTTCAGCCCCCCTCTAAATCTCAAAATGGGTACAGACGTGATTGACCCATAGCTTGTTATACGCTTCATCAGAAAGTCGGACCCTCCGTTTCTTTTTGAGGGTCTTCAAGTCTCTACGATGAACTTGAAATTTACCTTAAACTTTGGTTGGACCGGCGTATTTAAGGTTCGACACATGATCGCCGACCCTAATCCTTTAACAAATGGTTTCCTAAAAAAACGCTTAATTTTCACTGGCCAAAAAATTACGCGCTCATAGCTCTTCAAACGGGTCCGCTAGATCCGGGTTTGCACTCCTTGTAAAATCTTAAAATGTTGACCGAAAAATCTGATTTTTTTTTCGAAATTTTTTTATTAAAAAAAATCCTGACGTCTTAAAAATGACCAGAAAAAATTCTCTACAAGACTGGTGTCACAAACATCGATACCAATTTTTTGACTTTTGAAATTTCTTATGTCAAATCGTCATAGATATACATTTTGAATAATCTGAATTTGTTGCAATTCTTTGGTTTTCTTTTTTTTCTAGTTCTGCTATGAAATATTGCATATTTGGGTTGATAAAATATCCTAAACACATAAAATAAATATTTAGAATGGATTATTAGGAAAGACACAAGCTTCCTCAGTTGAACTGGTGAAGACGAGTTAAATGCTTGAGCTTGGCATTAGAAAGTAGATACGAAAGTGGGTTTGTCGTTAACCCCTACGCAAATATCGGACCAGAATTATCTCAAATTGAAAGAGTGGACGATGACGACGATTTGGTTACTATTTAAGTTGAGTTACAACAATACAGCGGGGTGGCGATGTTACAAAGTTTGTCGCCAAAAAACCCTAAACTTACGCGTTATTTAAACTTCCCGTACTTTCAACTATACGCGTACTTTTGGAAATTCTTGATTGGTCATGATTGGACAATATCTAGAGTTTAAATTGCGTTAAAAGAGGTCAGAGTAAGATTTTTGTGATTGTAAAGTTAATTTTTTCGTTACAAAATCTTCTAGATGGTATAATTTGTTTTTTGAAAGAATGAAATAAAGTTAATTTTAAATAAAACATGAATTCGAAAAAGATTATTGGAAATCGTTAAAATGTCAAGGAAACAATGAAAATTATGAAAAAAATATGCTCACGTAAATCACTCTCAGAAAACCGAACTAATATTTTTATCTGAATAACTATTGGCCATTTTCAAGCTAGCCAACATTGTCTCGAGACTTGAAACATGTTTTTAACTCATTGAAATACCAACACTTTTCAGTGTCAACTCCGAACATGTTTTTAAAAAGTTTTACTTTTCATTGTCGCGCGATTTGGTCTGAAATCTGGTTTTAAAACGCCTATCTTTATGCTAGAGGCGTTTGAAAAAAACTCCTATCTTGTGTCGTGTAAACTATACCGCACGCCAGGACGAGATAAATTTATTTTTCAAATGCGTAGGTTTTTGCGGAGGCTTTCGTAGCTTTTTGCGTGGAATCTAACGCCGCACCCCGCTGTAGCGATTTCAGTGATAAGAGAGGTTAAAACTTCTGTTTTTTATCTAGAAGGACAAAATGCAAAATTTGAAAAAATTGTTTAAGCCCAAATTAATAAGTTTCAAAGACCATTAAAATGTAGGTAATATTATAATGTTGGTTTAGACTGGACCAGATTTCTAGCAAAGTTTTTTAAGTCCGTAAAAGTTGTGAAGAAAATTGGCTTTCATTTTTAGCTCGATTTATTGGGGCATTCGTCAATAAGAACAAAAAGCACGATCTGCAGATAGACAAAAGGGCCCAATTGAATATGTCTTTATACAGGTTGAATTTTATTTTTTGTCGGTGTTTCACGCATCACTTGTTATTACACTATTAATTGAGTGATGCGTGAAACACCGACAAAAAATAAAATTCAACCTGTAGTATAATAAGACATAAACGCACTGATGATTCGCTGGATATTATTTTAACCTGTAATTTTGCAACCGATTTGTTCAAAAATGTCAAAATTTGCATTGAGCAAAATTTTATTTTAACGCTTCTTTTTGAATTTGCCTTCCGATCCAAAAACTTCACTTTCCAGATAGTACGTTAACGCAAAAAAAATATTTGAGACTTGACTCAGACCAAAATAATGAAAATTAAAAACGTATTTTTCATATTTGGAACTTAAAATTTGAAAATTATGATTGAAAATTGACACTCACTCCAAAGCACATTTTTGATTCCGATCTGACTCCAGATATTTACGAAATTTTTGCATTTTTTTTAAGTTTACGACACTAAAAACTTATTTTTTCGAATTAGTTCAAAATATGGAAAAGTCATGTTTTTAATTTGAATCGAGGTCTGCTTTGTTTAGATAGCATGAATATTAATTTCGTTGGTATTTCTCAGAACTGGCACGTACGATATTTTGAAATCTTGGGTAAAAATATTTGTTTGTGATTTCCGATTTTTTGCTCACAATTTGAAAAGATCGTGTCTTCCTTTTTGTAATCTTATATTTTCAGGAAGAACAAAAACCGCGCGAACGGACTGGTCATATATTCAACATGGTAGGAACCGCTGGGTTGACAGGCGGTGCAATGGGAATGATCCAGGGAATGAAAATGTTACACAGAAAACAATTTTTAAATATTTCGACACTCAGACATCCAATTAAAAGATCAGAACTTATCACAAATATTGTTTCAAACGTTAGAAACTGGTCAGCAAAATACAGCTCTTTCGGTAAGTGAAGACGGTTGAAAGAGACGATTCATTGCAATGCATGAATGGTACAGTAAAGTGTCTCCAGTAGGACGCGTCCTAAGGATTTTAAAAGATACCTTGGTATGATACATATGTTACATACGTATCATACCAAGGTGTATTTTCAGGGAACAGAAGAGTACTTTTTGAACCAATTCGTTATAATTTTATTCGTCGCGGACACCCAGTTGGGATCAATTTTTGCTAGAATGCCAAAATATAAACAGTATAGGGTCTCTAGTAGGACGCGTCCTAAGAACTTTAACAGTACTGTCCTACGAAAAGTACTGTTACTTTAAAGTAAACTGTCCCCTGAAAATACGCAATGGTAGGACATGTATGTAACATATGTATCATACGATATGTTTCATACCAAGACATATTTTTTAAGTAAAGAAAAGTATTTTTCGTTGGGCAGTATTTTTAAAATCCCTAGACGCGTCCTACTAAAGACACTTTACTGTATACGATTTTTGAGAATCAAAATATCTGTTAAAATCGCCACCTTTTCACAGTCCGAAACTTCATTCATTGTGACAAACAAAATGGGAATAATTCCGATTCATCGGAATTTGAATAGATTTAATTTTCATCAATTTTTGTATTTTTGACTTTCAAATATTGTTAATATGGAATTGCTGCTAAAAAAAACCTTATGAAACAGGGTTTTTTCAATTTTTTTGATTAATATAAATACTAAAGTATCCAAATGGAATTTAAAGATTTTTAAACTGAGTTTTTAGCGTTCGTTATGTCTGTATCTTGGGCTTTTATGGATAAAGTTTCTCCGCTCGACCCAAAAGAAGGAGCCGCTGTTGGTGGTGCATTATATGGACTTTCTCCTTTTATTCATAAAGATATGGCGGTAATTACAAAATTTGTATTAATTTTTATTTTAATGAAGTACAGTTTGTCCCATTTTTCACACCGATTAAAAAAGTGTGACATTTTGACACCTCACTTTTGATTGGCTTAGCAGTGATTTTTTAAGTGAATCAAATTAGAAATGTTACCTTTACCCAATATGTGTGAACATACAGTACCATATTGAAGTGACATACTTCAACCGAGATTATAATGGAGGCTTTTTTTGCCCGTCAGTCAATCTTTTCTGAAAAACAGGTGTTTTATAGAAATTTTCCACGCGCTATGGCGCGGCAGAAGGAAAATCTTAGGTTTCGGCCACATTGTCCTCAAAGTTCACAGTACAGTATGTCACTTCAATATGGTACTGTATGTGACATTATTCACACAGATTGGATAAAGGTAACATTTCTCATTTGATTCACTTCAAAAATCACTGCTAAGCCAATCAAAAGTGAGGTGTCAAAATGTCCCACTTTTTTAATCGGTGTGAAAAATGGGACAAACTGTACTTCATAAAAATAAAAATTAATACAAATTTTATAAATAATAACTTTTTTTTGAAATAAGGACGATATGGCACCAAAACTTAGGGGGGTTGGCCATGCTGATTTGCTTGCACGAATGAAGTTTCTTTGTTTCATAAATAAACCAAACAAAATACCGATTCCGAGTAAACTGGGTCTTGTGAATCGATTGCAACTAATTAAAATGCGCTATTGTGACGTCATAGTCTATATTTAGAATTTATATCCGAAATTCGAATATTGAAAAAAAAATAGCCATATATTATTATTATAGAACAAGGCATCGATTTTCTGAGAGAAGATAGTGTGGTTTTTTAGGAGCTAGGCCCAATGAGGACTTTCTGAGTATTCTTGGAAACCTGTCATAAGACCTATAGATGTTGAAAAAATATGTTGAAAAGTTTATTAAAATAATTTTTTTTATTATTATTTATTTATTATAGATAAGTATCTTTGCAACGAAATGTCAGTGTGCGCGGCATCTTTGATCACGGGAAATCCAGAAGAAAATTTGAAAAATTTCTCTGAGAACTTTCTCGCATTTGTTGCTTAAGAATATTTTCATACTCAAAATTTAACGAGTTTTTGAACGTTTACGAAAACCGGTTTTTTCGTATTTACGAAAAATGTGAAGGTTAATTTTGAATTATCTCTCAAGAACTTTGTGACAAAAAATGTTTCCTTTCTTTTTCTAAAGACTTTGGAAAATTTGTATGACACTTCCGCGAGTTTTTGGCTGCTGGGAAAAAATTGAAAGGTTACTTTATCGTTTTCGTAAACTGTGTTACGAGTTATATACTAATTCCAAAATAATTATTTNTTAACAATAATTATAAACAGCGTTTACGGAACAATATTTTTTTTTACATTTGAGCATTCCAAACAAAAGTTAAAGCCCGTTAAAAAGTAGTGAAAAATACCCAGCAATAACAACAATCAGCATGGCCAACCCCCTTAAAGGCCAATATTGAAAAATGTCATCAAGCCGTATAGACTATACGGTATAGACGCACACCATCCGATTTTCAAGTAAATTTGATAGAAAAATGACAAACCGTACTTTTAAGGGGGTGGCGTTAGTGCTTTTTNNGATGAAACATTTCTGAGGAACACAAATGATAAATCTATCCTTTATCTCGGGCTTCCATTTGACAATTTAGTACCACACCCACCAACCACCTGGTTAACCGCGGTTAAACACGCGTCCCTTGGCTTTTCTCAATGAAACAAGGATCCCATACCTTATATCGGAAAATTTTGAGAAGATCTAGAAAATTGTCTGAATTTCAATGTCAAGTGGCTATTTTTTTTCGTTTTTGGCTCAGAAGCCAGAAATTGGGTCGAATGTGACAAAAAACTTTTCAGTTTTTCGTCACATTCGACCCAATTCCTCTGAATTTTCTGATGTAAGGTCTAGGATCATTGATTCATTGAAAAAAACCAATGGACGCATGTTTTTAACCGCGGTTAACCTGGTGGTTGGTGTGTTTGGACCTAAATTGTCAAATAAAATCCCGAGATAAAGGATTTATCATTTGTGTTCCTAAGAAAAGTTTCAGTTGAATTGGTTTAGCTTGTTAAGTACCCTTGTTAAGTACATACCTTAAGTGAAGAATTTCAGCTGAATACTCTCTGGTAAATTTTAACTTCTAATAAACTCGCGCAAAATTGCTTTACTTTTTATAGAGGGTGAATGATAAATGAAAAAATAATAGATACTGGAGAAACAATGAAAGTATGATCACGATTTCACCACATTTCTTACAAGTTCAGTTTTTTACATTTCTGGTATCACAAGACTATCTCTATCAATATATAAATTATATTGCTATCATTGTATATGATATAATTTGACTTTTCTCCCAAAACTCACGACATTAGAAATAATCCCAATTTTAAATCGGTTGTTATCTTACACCCACGACCCCTTTAACGTTTAAATTTAAGAGAACATTGCCTGGTTTGAAAATAAGAGAAAAAGAATGGTTAAAAGAATATGGCCGAGCTCCAAGACCATGGCAGGTACGACTAAATTAAATAATATTTATTACGGGCCTGCTGGAGATTATTTGTTATTTAGGCTGTTTTATAACACCAACAAATCTCCAGGAGGCCCCAAATTGATATATATTTTTGGAATTATATCTCAAAATTTTTGGCAAATAACTTCAGTCAGGTAGCTTTTTAATAAAGTTTTTGTTGTTGAAAATTTGTTTTTGGGATAACTTATTCTCTAAATTTCCATCCTTTCAACCCCGATCCCACAGTTTCCAACAAGATCTGAAGGATTCCTTTAGGTTCCTTAAGGGTATCCCTGGTTCCTATTTGACACTATTTCTCGATTTAAAATATTAGGGCCAACGCAGTGGCTCGGAGGATATAATTCAGATTTAGCCGGGTTGATGGAACTAGCCTTTCAGCTCTGCATCAGAAACTGTTAGGTTCCAAATGTTTTTGTATGTCGTTACCTCCCAGACACATAAGCGAGACAGTGATTCCTAAGGATCAGAAACGGGAAGAATCCTATCTCGTTCTGAGGTTTTATTTTGATAAACGCTTAAATTTTAACAATAACTTGTCTCGAATTAATTTAGTATTTAAACTTCTGGACGGGATGCGCTGTTTGTCGATAAGCTTGCCTATATTTTTTTCTAGAATTATGCGATAAACCACTGGTTGTTTGGACTTGTGTTCATCGGAAATCTATCTCCTCGTAGGTTTAAAATTTCAAAATTCCCAAAGAACTCAATTTTTGCCAAACGGTAGCTCGGAAACAAATAAAGACTTCTGAGGAGCCGTTTTTTTTCAATTTTTACCCTAAACTCAAAATGATGAACTTTTTCAAGGTCACGTTGGAAAATTGTCCGAAAAGCAAAATGTTCATCTGATTTTTTCGAAAGTAGGCTTCTCAAGAGGCTGAGGGGAACAACTGAGAGAGAAGTTTGGCCTTACGTCAACCCGATGGATTTCGAAAGTGCTTTACTGGTTCAAGATTGACACAAACGTTAATTTTTTCAACAAGATTTTTGACGAAAGAATACTTAGAAAAAATTTCGAAAAAACGCAAAATTTTCGAAAGAATTTTTTGTTGTCATTTTGGGTTGTTATATGCGTTCCAAAACATAAACAATTGATTTTGGTGCATTTTGTATGACATACTAAACTGCCCAGAAACTGTGGGAGCAGGGATACCCTTAGGTGAGATTGTTTTGAGAGGCGTATTTTATCTCAATGAGATAGCTCGGAACTGGCCGACATATGATCTTTTCGAGAATTTTGGGTCAGCTACAATGTTCAAAACCATTAGACACTGCAGGACCCCGTTTTTCTGACCCGGTTTTTACTCGACATTTATCAAAATTTTCGGTTTTCCACAAAAAACATCGGAAAATACCTGTAAACATCGAAAAACGGCTCTGCAGCGACACGAAGCATAGTCTATGCTGCATAGAGCATTGCCCTAAATTTCAAAATCATCGCAAATACCAGAACCGATCTGGCAAAAATGAATTATCCTTTTAAAAAATCGAATCTAATTTATCTTTTTTTATTGAAAATTGATGGATCAGATGTAGAGACCTTAAGGGGGTAGCAGCGATGTGGCAGATTGGCGTCAATTTAACTTACGAAATAATTAGGTCCGTGCTTATTTTTGGTGCTTATTATCGGTTAGCTAAACGCGAATAATGTATAATTAGCTCATTAAAAATATTTTTTTTATCTATATAAGGAAAGATTTGAGTTCGAACTTTTAATTTTTGAATCTCCGTAAATTTCAAAAAATTCAAAACATTACTATAATGTCACGATTTTTCACCCAAATTTTTTTTGTTTTTTTTTCTCTTAAATCTGTGAATAAAAACGAAAGAATATCCACTTTAACTTTTTCATGCATGTTTACATAAATTTTTGACTGCTGTTAAAAAATCAAAACATGTTCATTTGTCCATTTTTGTCGACTTTTTTTAAAATATTATGAAAAGTTTTCGCAAATCAAGGTCCAAAAATTTTAATTATGCTTTTTTGAAATTTCTCGGAAAATCAGGCCCGAATCAGTTGTGTTATTGTCTGGTATCTATTTGTTTCCGTATTTCAAACCGATGGAAGGTCATCGAATATCGTTTCTGAACTACTTGGTGAAATTTACAACACTTGCTCGTGTACACGGTTTGTGCAAATTTGGCACGCAATTTATAAAATTTTTATTATTTCAAAAGTCTTAATTAAATTTCGGGTTGTTTAGGGCTTACTTTTTTTTCAAAGTCAGGGAGATTTTTTGATATTTAAACGCATTGAAGGTCAATTTTTTTCCCTAAAAAGCTGTTTTCTCTTTTTTTAAGGAAAAAATTTCATATATTGGATAATAATTCTCCCAAATTAGCGCCATAACACCCGAAAATGCCAGAAAGTTTATAATATCGCTTCAAAAAATCTACATCAGGGACAGTAGGGAATGGAGTTATAGTAAAAACTGGGTTTGATATTTACAGATTTACTTATAGTAATGTTGAAGAATTACAAATATAAACGTTTTGCAAGAATGGAACTTTTATTGAAGATAATAAATAAAAAAAAATCACATTTTTTTTTTCATAAATCACGCCGAAAAACGAACAACCTAGTAAAATTCCGTTTTGGTCAAAAAGTCCTGCAAGCGTACGTTAAACAAGCACTCTAGCAATTCAAATTGTTTGCTTCAATGCACGTCGCAGGACTTTTTTGACCCAAAAACCGCTCACCAGATTGTCGGTTCAAGCGGCACTGTACCTTATAAATTATTATTTAATTTGATATAATATATTGGCGAAAAATTGACCGGATAAGATTATTCGCCAGCAAATATAGACGGATGAGTTGTTGTGACAAACCTGATTTAATATTTTGAGGAAACAGATCGTGTTACACGACTCATTTCATTAATGGACTTTTTTAGAAGTTCCACTGTGAAAATGTTTAGGCTTCCTAGGTTGAATTCACGTGACCGAAATCAGTCCATGACATGAAAATTGCTCAACAGTTGCCGTGTTTTTTCACCATTCCAATTCGCGATTAAAACTAGATGTAAAAAACTGTTTGGCCGCTAACTAGTCTAATCTTCTAGTTTGGTCTAGTCATTGGGTTTTACTTCACCTATAATTGGAGGAGTAATTACTTTTCAATCCAGAGAAATTTGGAGCTTTTGCGTCTCGAACAATTTTTCTACATAATGTACTAGACCTAACTAGAGAATATCAATCTTCCTTTAATGGGGATATATTTAGGGGTGTGGGTTGTGAATGTTGGAATTGCTGGGAAAATATAGCTCTTTCTCCAGTGACTGGGAGGGTGATTAACGGGGCAGATAGAATGAATGAGAAAAAAAAACGGGAGACTAAAACTTCTCTGACATACTGCAACTTTGTAATTCTGATGAAGGTTGGCTCCACGGTGCGTAGTCGAAACTGTAAAAATAATGTTCTCAATTTCCACAAAAATTGTGAAATCTCGATCAAATTTTGTTTAAATTTGGAATAAACAAAGATGTTTCGGATTAAAGTACGACGTCTTAAATAATTACCATAATTGAATATTTACAAAAATCTCTTTGGATTTTTAAACGGTATAAAAATGAAATTCCAGAAATTCGCTTAAAATTGGATAATGTGGTCATTTTGTTTTAAAATTGATAAACAGAAAATGTATGAATATTAGAAATATTGTCATATTTTATCCATGAGTCGTTCAAAAAAATTATTCTCTGTTTGTTTTTTAATATAAATAAGTCATTTGGTTTAATTTTCTCAGCAGAATGGTTTGTTGTCTTGGTGTGTCCTGGCGGCCTACGCGGTTACAAAATAAAATTAAACGCAATCTGATTGGTTGAAAATATCGTTCTTTCTGATTTGTTTTCTTTTCAGCTGATATTCAAGATAAAACAAAATTTTTCTTCAACGCTTGTTCCATCTTACACCCATAACCCTTAAGGGGTAGGGTCGGCTTTTTCGAACTTTTTTATCAGTCTCAGATAATTCCATGGCCAGTTGCGAAACTCTGAGATCCTAGTGTGTGTGTTTAGCTTTCGTTAACGATTTCCATATTCATATGTCGAAAATTTAAACACCAGGGTGCTGAGTCATTCTCGACCAGGTCTTCATAATAGTGGGATAGGCTTTTATTACTAAGAGGTTTGTTAAATAAAATTAAGCAAAAGTTCAAATTTTTTATCGGGTGGAAGTATTGTGTCCTGCTTGAGGGCATTAAATTCGCGGGATGTGGTTTTCATATGGACAAGTTGGCGTCTAAAAAAATGTAGCTTATTTCATGCGCACATTTTAGAAGGCGTTGCGATTAACTAAAATTGAATCGTAATGTTATAACAATTTGAAAAATCAAAAGTAGATGATTTCTAAACGATTAGAATATTCAAACTTAATTTATTTTTAAGGAAGGTTGTAGCCTACCAAGCCGCTAAAATAAATTATTTCTGAATTTTTAAAACGATATATTTTCCAATTTACTAGTGATACAGAACAGTTCAGTGTACAAATTTTAAAGGTTTGAGAAAATTTGTGGATTGATCGGAAATTAGATTTCTTGACTCCCAAAGAGATTTGCGATTGCCTTCTTAGTCTTCATAAAATCAGACATGACCACTCTCTTAAACGACTGAATTAAGTAAAAATTAATTTAAAATTATAATCTAGAATTTTAAAACTAAAAAAATTATCTCAAAAACCATTTTTACATTGATAATATCGCGGGGATAAATCAGGTTTTAATATTTAATTGCAGATTTTTATATCCCTTATTACACTTTGTTTAGAATGCGTAGCCAAACGTTAACATGAGTTGGTGGGCAGTCATGTAATTACGATTCGTAATACGAATCGGTATTCGTAGACTCTAGGAATACGATTCGTATTCGAACATTTATCATAAATTGTAGAAAATTTCTGTTCGAAATTGCGAGTTCTTCCGGAAAGGAAGAAGATTCTCGATGGAAAGGAAGCTGAGAAAGGCAAGGAAGGAAGGGAAAGAGAAAAGGAAAGCTTAGGGAAAAGAAGGGAAGTAAAAAACGTGGGGACTTTTTAGAACTGCTAACACATGTGAGTTAAAGAACACTCAGAAAACTTTTTTGGACCATGGTTTTCCGGTCGAATCCTAGCGATAATGAGTCAGGTCAGAGTTTACGTTATTTCCAGCAATAAAGTCGATAATTTTGGTACTCTGAGTGCGCTGTTCTGGTGTTCTAATATTTTCAGATACGAGTGCCGTTTTATACTTCCGCTTGGTGGGAAAAACTTTAGTCAATCTTGGCCAAAAAACAAATTCTTGAAAATACATCAAAAAATGAAATATTCAAAAATTTTAATATTTCTTGAGATCCGCAGAAGCAGAGAAAAATTATGTTACATTGTATCTGTCTGACGTTTTAAATGGCTTAGAAAATATTAAGACAACTTTGAAAATAGTTTGTCCTGATGCTTTTGGAGTAAGTAACTAATCGAAAAATGCTTTAGTTGCAGAATTTACAAATCAAACCTGCACAATTTTCAAATTTAAATTATCCTAAATATTTGCAATGACGTCTTTTTTTTAGTTCATAATTGGTGCATTGATAGATCGAAAAACTATACATACATGTATGATGAAGTTGTATGATAGCTCATTCGAAAGCTAATAAGTATTTTTTGTTGGAATCTTTGGTCATACCAGTAACTTAACCGGTTACGGTAATAACTGGTTTGAACAAATAATCGCGTTCACAAAGTTATTTGATTAGTAAATCGACCCGAAATAATATAAGAAGTGAACTAATTTGCTTCTATAGGGGAAAATAACCTTTTTAATGAAAAAATTGTGATTTTTTTTATCAAGATTTTAGACTTATTTAAAAAAAGTTTATGATTGATCATATAACAGGTGTAAGATTTTTCCCCTTTTTTCCAAATTGAATAAATGTATCCGCTAATGAGAACAATTAATTTTGGCAAAAAACCTACGTCTTTTCCAGATTGAACCAATCAAACGGCGGAATTCAAATTTATCCATTGGAAAAAATAAGAGAAAACCTTACACCCTGTATACTATATATACATAGATTAAATCGAAAAAACGATGACGTGGGTCAGATCCTTGTGCATTGATTCTGATAGCAAAATAATATCTGAAACCACTGTGAGCTTGTATGAGTGATATGCTTTACTGCTCTTATCAGTAAGGGGTTTACTTTATTCAAACCGACTGAAATTTTGGCTCGACCTTTAGATCAGAATAGTCCAATTGATCGAAAAAGATTTTTGTATCTCTTTTTTTCTGATTGGCCTTTTTTTGCCTGATTCGCCGTGCGTCGCAGTGGTTGATTTTTGCAAAACTAGAAAAATTTCAATAAAAATATTAATCAGTTGAAAAAGCTGACCAATTCAATGTAGAAATGTCAACATGATAACAGACTTTGACGGCTTTTTTACGAGTTAAAAATAAGAGATTTATGAGCGTCCAGCGGCTGAATGCAGCCTCTTAAAATATTCATTCAAAGTTTCGTTTCAGATAATTGTTTTTAGAAAAATTAGCATGGAAAAAATTAGAAGCCAGATTAAATTACGATGAACCGGAACGCTTGAAAGTAAAGTTATATGTTCGATTGCATGTAAACGTGATAAACAAATGGGATGACCAAATTTACATCATAAAGAAACAATGGACCAGATGGAAAAACATGCCTGGTCAAATTGACTAAATTCAAAATGAAGAAGGTGAGTTTTTTCTGATACTTTAAGGGGCCTCGGACCGACTGATACTTTAAGGCCATTTATTGCAATTTTGGCCCCGGCATTTTGACAGATTTGCACTTTTTTTCACTTTTTCAGGAATAGGAAACTTTTCACCTTTCGAAATTTTAGAATAAAAACTTTCGAACGTTAGTTCTCAAGTTTGAGCTCACTTTCTTAATCTGAATTTTTATGGCTTTTTAGTAAATCTGAGTTCGAATGAAACTTTTCGAATTTGGACAAATTAAAGAAGTTTCGATAAAAGTACGAACATTATAAAAAATCCTTTTTCAGAATTAAGTTATTCTTCGTGCAATTTTTTTTTTTAATATTGTTTCAAATAATTTTGCAAAACTCTACCATATGCAATTCATCACACGTTTAAATTTATTTCATTTAAACTCATGAAAAATAATTTTTTTTCGATGTGCTGAAATTGATTTTTTTCTTCTTTTTTTAAATTCAAATTTCGATTTTGGCGTAAAATCGTATAAATTAAAATCAAATAAATTTTCAAAAAGTGGTCGAGACCGTTTTTCAGAGTTCCTGATTATAAAAAAACCTTCTGTAATTTAGACACCTTTGATAGCAAACGCACGTTTTTGAGTGTTTTTCCAATAGACAATTCATAAAAAATAATCAATTAAAAAAAGAATCAGATATACAATGTGAGCTCAAAGTTGCTACTAAGTTCGAAAAAGTTTTTATCCGAAATTTTAGGAAGAAACAAAAGTTTCCATCAAACGAAAAATTAAAAAGTGCTAATCTGTCAAAATAAACGACCCTTAACGGGCCTCATCAAACAGATTCTGAATTTTTTAATCATCGCAAAATTGAAGAACATTATTAGTGGTCGCTCAAATGTAGGCTGATTTCAGTGGCTTATAATGAATGCAGTGTGTTCATCTGCTGAAGGTATCAAGCGTCATGAGTGTGAACAAGAAATGTACCATTAATTTGTTAAGATAAACTTGATAACACTTTTGACGGTCAAATTTGACCACAATTTTTGAAAATTATATAAAAACAAAAAATGTTTGATTCGAAAATCAATTTTTTAAGTATTATATTTTTATTCGGAAAAATAGAATTCTAATTTTCTTTGCTTATACTTTTTTGGTTTCTAACTGTCAATCTTCAGAATCTTCTAATTAACTTTGTCTCACCCAAAATTTTAAAGATGATAGGCTGGTTAATTATAAACAGATCTTTTATTCAATTAACTTCAATCTTTTCTGTAAATTTTCAAATTTATTTATCAATTTTGATTTAAGCCGATTTATCAAAAATCTGTGGAACTGGTGTGATGCATCGAAAAATAAGTAAAATTAGTGGACATCCATTATCGCATGATTGTTCTGCAAATGATGTTCTTCCAGGGAATTGATTATGCCAACAAAAATGCAGATTTCGTGCCAAGCAGGCAGTCAAAAACTAAATTTTGAGAAAAAAGTTCACATGTTATTGTGTCACTGAGGACAATACTTGGCAATCCGCGTTGTGACTGGAAAATTAAGAAAGAAGAAAGATTTTTCTAGATATTGACGCGCTGAACAAAGGTTAGAGAGTTTAAAAATATCTTTTTTTGACAAATTCGATTGACCATTATTTTTTTCACATCTATAACTTTTTCGTAAGGGGTCAGATTTATTCTTAGCCTAATATGTTTTTAAATTTGTTGAAAATTAATTTTGTGAGCAAAGAAAAATATTATTACAAAAGAGTTATTATTACCTGACACCAGGGTCGGCACATCATACCGGATCGGATCGGAATTATTGAAAACTGGACCGGATATATCGTTTTTTTATTCCGATCCGATCTGGTATGAGTACAAATATCGGTAAGTTGATATAATCTTGATCCGGTATAGTAAAAATATTGGTAACAGTTGATCCGATTTGATCCGGTATATAAAAATATCGTTAGTAGATGATCGATCTGATCGTTATAGTGAAAATATTGGTAGTAGTTGATCCGATTCGGTACGATCTAATAATAAAGCGACATTATAGCGAAACTACATATAGCTTTTTTTCCAATAATAAAATGAAAACTTGTGATTCAAGAATAAAGAGTTACTCTTTTGAAATTTTTTTTTGAAAATAACTCATTTAATTTTTTTAAAAAATAATTATTTTATATTATTAAATATATTTTTTCTAAAAATCTATTCCTGCAGAGTGTTACAGCAAGAATATAATTAGTATAGTGGAAAATTTGTTTACTAATTCCACATATTATTTCGGGGTACTTGAGTGAAACCAATGCTCTGCAGAATGTGTAGACGTTGAAAAATAAAATATCCATTTTCTCAAAAAGTTGAATAAAGCTTTAAAAAAATGAGATACAATCTAACACTTAAAAGTAGTTCTTTAACGTGTTAGGATTGTTATTCATATTTTGAAATTTTATTCAAACCCCTATTCTGAGTGAATTCGTGGACATAAAATCTTTGGGAATTTCCAACTTGCATAAGGCAATTTAAAAACATTTTAAATATATAGTCAAAAAAATTTATTATAGGGTACTTTCAAGGGTCATTCACATAAAACCGTGCTCACTGTATAACTCTCACAGTGACTTCTCGTTTTAGTCGCCCGGTAAGATGCAAAAAAAAAATAAAGTTCAACCTGATTTCAAAAATGATTCAAATTAGATTTATTTTAGCTTTCTTGCTCTGCATTTGTACATTTCAGAAAATTTTAATATAATTTTTGAATTTTGGAAGCGAATTTGGTCCAGGGTCGTTATTTTTTATGAAAAAATGATTATTTTCAAAAATTACTCATATTTTAAATTTAAGCTCTCTAGCCCCGAGTGTGATCATTTTGAAAAGTTTTTTTCAAAATTTGATAAAATGTAGCCTTTAATCACTTTAAAATGTGGCCCTGATTAACTTCATATTGAAGTTCTTTCTTCTTTGATAAACAAAAGTTAAATTCTTATTATTTACCGATACGGTAAAAAATTTCCCTTTTCGATCCGATCTGGTCGGTATAGTCGAAATTTTACCCCAGCGATTTGATCTTGGTCGTTAGTTAAAATTTTACCCCCAGCGATATGGTCTGGTACGATATGGTTTTAATTTTCTTTGTGCCGGACCCTGCCTGACACTTTATATGTTTGAATTTTGATTTTTAGTACCAGGAAAATTGAGTTACAAAAGCAGGTATATCATATCGATGACGCGATTTCCTGGTCGTTATTTGCTAGATTTTTGACCAAAATTTTTAAATCATTCGCTTTTTGAAACAACTTATCCGATTAACATTCTTAGATAGCTCAAACTGAGCACAAATATCTTGTTAATAATAACAAAAAAAGTTGGTCTACAGACCAATTTATTTTATCTTTTAAGATTTCTGAAATTTTCTATTTATTTCTTTTCTCTGAAAAAATTGAAACCAATGGTCGGATTTGGACCAACTTTTGCATTTTATCATTCAAAAGATATTTGAGCTCAGTCTGAGCTATCTAAGAATGAAATCGGATGAGTTTTTTTCAAAAGCAAATTATTTAGAAATTTGACCAAAAATCTAGCAAATAACGACCAGGAAGTCGCATAATCGATATGATTCAGATGATATGAATCATATCCCATTATCACACTTTGGTTAGAATGCGTAGCCACAACGTTAAAAATTGCAAGTTTAAATAAGTAGTGGCTACGCATTCTAACCAAAGTGTAATAAACCGATATCACGTGATACAAGCTAACAGTGTTTTTCAAAAATTATTTTTGTTGAAAACCAATGCACATGGATCTTGCTTACGTCATGGTTTGCTCTATATTTTTTCCAAACGGAACTCAAACTCAAAAACGTTTCCTATCTCTAAGCGCGTTGTTCGAATCTCACTTATGTTGCGTTACTGATTTTTTTAGTATGATTATAGACAAGAGTTTTTGATATGGGGCCGTTTATTTAATCGCTGATTAATCACTCAAGCGATCCTTAAAAAAAACCACTGAGACAACATAAGTGAGATTTTGAACTCGCTATATAAAGATAGTAAACTTTTTGAGATTGATTTTTTATCAAAATTGAATAATTAAGGTTCTCATTTTGTTCCTACACTCTTTTCAACCAGACCAGATAAAATTGTCTGCCGCGCTCTCTCCGAGATACCAAAATGTGGTGACGATGAAAATTTATCTATCATACCAAACGGTCTTGGAGGCAATTTCGCTCAATTTTCTATCACAAGATGAGCTCGATGTTCTGATCGCTGATCCTGAGCGATTTAATTCGAGAGAAAATGTATGAAAAAACAATGTAGAGCACTAGATATCGAAGACCTTGTCTGCACAGATAATAATGGCAAAGAAGTTTCTTGAAAATTTTGGAGAAGGAGTAACATGCAAACGACCATGTGACACACCAGGTAAACAATTTTCAACCGATAATTTATTTTTATAGGCTTGAACCATTCAAGTTTGTAAGGGTCAAAATTTTATAATTTCAAGCAATATGATTTATGTTATTAACTCTCAGCCGCCCGTCAGGTCCTGCAGGGCCTGATTGAAATTAAACGTTTTTTCGACCCTTATACATAATGGGATCATTGTCAACCAAGTGAACGCTGAACTTTTTTGCGAAAATTTTTTGTGCGTTTTTTTTCTGGAATTACAGTATTTAATTACAGTACTTTTTTTGCAAAAAAACCACAAATCTGTCTAAACATATATATGACGCTATTTTACAAAAAATTCTAAAACTTTTTTTCCATTACGGTATAGTCGAAAAACGATCACGTGACCCCGTAAATGAGAAATAAGATATTTTGAGAAATCTAGAAAGTATGAAGATCGAACTTATTTTAACAAGCTTTCTATGTCTTATTCACTGCTGATAACGTTGATGTCGTTAAAATTTTAAAACAGTGAAAATTTACCTCAGTTCTCATTGTTCTAAATTCAAAAGTCTTTTGTATTTTTTTGAAATTTAACGCTGATTATTTTCGATCTGCTATTGGATACATTTATAATCAAAATAAAAAAAATTGATCCATCAGCGAGATAATTGTCTAAATTAGATCATATAATTGATTATCAGTATTATAAAAACCACATTAATGATATGTGGTAAGTTTATCCGCAGCCTTTTATAATGGTTGTGGTTCTTATAATACTTTTAGTGTTATTTTATTAAGGACGGTGCGTCGGGGATGGATGGTGGACGTTCGAAAGTTTTTACAAAACTCGGACGCATTTTCACCAAACTCGGCCGTTTTGCCGTTTCTTGATTTTCGGCCGTTTGTTTGGTGAAAATAATTCGTCTGAGAAGTTGTTTTTAAAACTTTCGGACATAAGGTGAATCTAGAAAGTTTCAGCACCCCGGGGTATTTCAGTGTATTATTGAAATTTGTTATTTTTGTGATAATAACTCAAAAGACCCCGAAGTGTTTAACTCTCACTTATTGTATTATAAAAACCACATTAATGATATGTGGTAAGTTTATCCTGGGTTTCATAATTACAGTGTGCTTAAACCCTTTAAAAAGGGGCCGGATTACTAGTTAATGCTAGTAATTAGTGAGTTCAGGGGTGCCATTTTTCATATGCCCATTTTTATATGGTAGAAGTACGCTTTCCCCTGTGTTTTAGTGGTTCTTGGGTGCCTATCGTGGTTTATTATCCCCGGTGGTTATTTTGTTGTTTATAGGTGTGTTCTGATTGGCTCTTTTGATAACCCCGTGGTCAAAGTTATCAATTTCTGATTTATTATTCTGGAACTTTTTTAATTCCCAGAAACGTTTTAAGTCTAAGAAAATATAAATTAAAAAATATTTATTTTTGAGAATTTTCTATTTAATTTCGGAATGCCGTTTATAAGCGAGATAGTGGACGTACCATGGTTAGTTGTAGTATTTTATTTTATGTCCTTTGTTTTATTGAAAATTTTTGTTAATTTTTCGATTATTTCATTGCTTAATTTATTTTATAGTGCCATTAGCTTCGCTATCTCTTTTACCCCGGTGGTTGACTTTCGAAGAAATTCGGATGTGCCCTCCCGACATAATTACGATCAGTATTGTCAAATGCAAATGAGTGTTGGTCTACTTCAATCTCTGGGTCCCTACGGTAGTTATCGTAGCGATGCGATCTATCGGTTGAGAGTAACTCAATTGGCCTTGCCACCTCGCCAATTAAGATATTTAATTTTTGAGATGAACTGGCAAAATTTTATTTTAGATAGTATGGCTTTACTAGATCACCGGGGCGATGATTATTTTGATTGTATGCCTATCTTTTTCAAGGTTGCCTTTACTAATTTTAATGTAAATTTACATATTTCTAGATTGAGAAATATTCAAGTTAGACTTGACAGATATCCATCTGTTTTAGAGGGTGTTTTGATTCGAGACCAGCTTTCGAATTTTCATTTATCTTTTCGAGAAAATTTCGAGGGTTGGTGTACCCCTTTGAATATGGCACGTATTTGCCTAGCTAGCTCGTGGGAATTTCCCATAAATGCTGATCATTTGGCTTTTGCCCAGCCTCGTATTTTTTCATATGATACACCCGATTTGTAGTTAAACCCCGGTGTTTTTTGGTCAAAATTAGTTGTAAATTTTTTAATTTTTTCCGACTATTTTCTCTGCCTATTCTCTATCCCTGACCTCAGCATTTATTTTCCCCCTATATTTATATTGTAACTCCCCGGTGAACTATTGTTACTATGTAAGTATAGGCTATTTTCAGCCTTTTTGCCTCAGTTTTTTCATTTTGACCTGCCAATTTTGTACAAACAAATAAACCATTTATGAAATTAAATTTTGTGTTGGTTCGATTTTTATTGTGTTATTATGTTTTCAGTGTCGAGTTCAAATCGAATGACATGAGAGGGTTCTGTATGCAGAACTATTGTCTTGTTATTTTTCCCATATTTGTTTCGAATTTATGAATGCTTCTCTGCTTTGAAGGTTGCGATTTTTTCTCTGCCGGAGATAGAATGATAAAATTGTTTTTCATTTAGCAATATTGTGAAAGGCAAATTTTTCTTTTTAGTCCGGCTTGTCCTTGTTGGGCGTGAAAGTATTCATTGACTGTTATATTCGAGAAAATAAATTGCCTATTATGAAGTCAGTTTTCAATATTTTATCGTACCTTTTGTGTATACCCGTTTCCCCGGGGTTATGTTTTGCCAGTAGAAAAGTCAGCGAAATCGACATGTGCTCCCGTGTTTCAGCTTTGAGATTTACTATTTTTGCTAAATTTTTTGTTTCAAGTGTCAATATTCGTAGATTTTTTTCGTAGTCTGTATCCTCTAAGTACACTTGAAAACCCTTGTGGTTGTTCATAGCCAGAATTGCATTTTCGGTTTCTTTAAAGCCCCAGAAGGCGTTTTTTAAGGTGTAATATTCGAAATTTTGCTCCGCTTTTCGTAGTAGATTGTAAGGATGTGACATAGCATTGTAGTGAGCCCCGGTGATTGCGTATAATTGCGAGGCTATGTTCGTTTCATTTGACGATATGTACATTGTACTCACGATTTCTAGCATTAATTTTCCGTATATATAATTCATTTTATTTTCGAGTAATTTTTGGTCCATTCTGAATAATTTTTAGATTTGTAGTTTTTCAGAACTCAATTTTTTATGTGTTAATCTTTTTGTGTTATATTTGCTTTATCACATTAATTTGGTCAGAAAAGTTTTTTCAGGAATTTAAAATGATTTTGCCTGTTTCAATAAACCGTGTTACATGGATTATCATCCATTTTAGTTTTCGTTGGCCTTTAAAAAAATGGTTCATTTTTGCCTTTTCTGATGAAAATTCTAGGTGTCTAGCCCCGGTGAATTCTTTTATGAGTTTATTCTGTAGGGACCAGTTGCCCTTTTCGGTTTTACACATGATATTGTTGAATATCCAGTCTGATTTGTAGACTTGTGATAGGTCCTCGTCTAGGTCGAGCATTTTTGTAAAGACTTCCCCGTATGTCATTTTTCTTTTATTTGAAGTTTCCCAAAAATTGCCTACTCTTTTCCCCTGTGTTATATCAAATATTTTTTGTTGAAATTTTTATTAACTCGTGGGAGTTTTTTAGCCCAAGTTCCTATGGCGGCTTTTTTTCTTTAGCTAATGGAAAAACGTAGTGTCAGTTGCATCGAATGTTCTCGGAGATGGCTCATCAGATTTCAGAAATTCCAATTGTATCCGACAGCCAATAGAGTTTTACGGCTCAAAACTATTTTTAAGAGACCATTTCGGTTACCGTAATAACCGGTCAATCTTGAAACCCCGGTTCTCTAGAACTGGACTATATATGGCTTTGATTTTTGACTAAATCTCTGAAATTTTTTGGCGAACATCATGAAGGGTTAAATTTTGGTAATATGACACCAATGGGTCAAATCCCAATGACTCATATGGGTCGTGTTGCACATCAATGGAAATTATATTTCAGTGCGATTCCAAAATATAGTTGAAAACAAATTTTGGTGTAATATGACCATTAGAGACAAACAAGAGTTTTTTACTTCTGGAACAGTTATCGCCAATTTCTCGAGAACTGGACTATATTCCTTTGATTCTTCACCAAATGTCTTGACAACTTTCGCAAACATCTGAAGTGTCAAATTTTAATATACACCATGGGTCAAATCTCAAAATGACTCATATGTAGGGTGTCTATCAATCGATATTGGCAAAAATTCAAACTAATTAGGATCGGATTTCCAGATTATGGGCATTACATGTAGAATTTACGGTGCGTTAGTAAACTGCAAATTTTTTCTCAAAATTAACTTTTTCAAAAAAATTAAATTTTATTCTGAAAAACAGGTCGAAGGGCGAATAGGGGATATTATATTTATTATTAATTTTGTTGAAAATGAGCCCCAAATCGGCCGAAGGTCGATAAACGGATTTTATTTTTAATTTGTTAAAAAATGAGCCCCAAATCGGCCGAAAGGCCGATAAAGGGGGATACTTAATTTTATTTTGTTCGAAAATGAGCCCAAATCGCCGAAGTCCGATAAAGTGGATTTTATGTTAAAATTAAAATTTTGAAAGTAAGCCCCAAATAGGCCGGAGGCCGATAAAAGAGGATTTATGTTTTTTATTAATTTTGTTGAAAAATTAGCCCTAAATCGGCAAAAGCCGATAAAGTGGATTTTTTGCTTATTTTATTTGTTTAGAAATTAGCAGAATTAGGTGGCTTTTTTTTAACTAGCCCCACCTTTCTCAGTCGTTTCTCACCTCCGAGGTGTCACATGTCACAATAATTAATGCCAAAAATTTTATCTTGAAAACTTCGCCGAATGCATCATCCATATAATATTGTTGATTCTTGAGATAAAATTATTACCGGTTTGTAACATTAATTACTGTGAACCGTTGACCAGGTTGAAAACAACAAAATTGATGCCACAAATATACTTGGCACACATAACAGAAAACGTTGTTGAATATCTGCCTATGGCTTCGAGAAAAACGACTGAGAGGGTGGGGCTAGTGTAAAAAAAGCTACCTTAGGAAAATTTCAAAACATTTTAATTTGAAATAAAAGTTCAAGATTAAGTTAATTTTGAAACTGGCCAATTTGATAGGGAGTATTCAAATTTGGAAAAATTATCTAATTTTGAAAGAAATTAACAAAATTTATAGAAATTGATAATTTTTTTCCAAATTTGAAATTTTTGTTAAAACCATATTTTAAAACTTTTTCCAAACTCGTATAAACATTCTTCAATTAAATATTTCGCAAAAAATAATTTTTTATTATTTCAATTGCTTAAAGATATTTTTTAGCATTGAAATTTTCTCACAAATTTTACAATTTTCCTAAAAATTTGACAATTAATTTAAAATTTTCATTAATTTCAAAATTTTCAAATTATTGTCAATTTTTAGAAAAAATTGTCGAATTTGAATTAATTGTGGTGGAAATTTTTAAAAAATTGTCAGTTTCCCAGAAGTTGTCAATATTTGAAGAAATTGTAGAAATGTGTGAGAAATTGTGTCAAATGGTGTGTCAAATTTCAAACATAAAATCTTTAAGAAATTTAAAAATGAAATTTATTTTGTGCGAAATTATTCAATATCAAAGAAAGTTTCGAATTGTTGAAATTGAAAAATCTCTCAGATTTTTGATTAATCATTTACAAAAAATTTACCAATCTGAAAAAAGTTCAAATTTGGAAAAAATTTTTAATAAAATTTATTAATTGTCTTCAAAATAAATAAAAAACATAATCCCTTTATCGGACTTCGGCCGATTTTGGCTCATTTTTCAAACAAAATAATTATAGTATCCCCTTTATCGGCTTCGCCGATTTGGGCTCTTTTTTAACAAATTTAAAACATAAAATCCCGTTTTATCGACCTTCGGCCCGATTTGGGGCTCATTTTTTCAACAAAATTAAATAATAAATATAATATCCCCTTTATCGCCCTCGGCCTGTTTTTCAGAATAAAATTTACTTTTTGAAAAAATTTGCATGTTACTAAACGCACCGTAAAATTCTACATAAATGCCATATCTGGAACCGATCCTAATTAGATTGATTTTTGCACAATATCGATTGATGGACACCTAATATGAGTCATTTTGAGATTTGACCCCATTGTGTCATATACAAAATTTGACACTTCATGATGTTTGCCGAAATTTAGACATTTGGAAGAAATCAAGGGATATTGTCCATTCTCGAGAAATTTGGCGATAACTGTTCCAGAAGCAAAAACTCTTGTTTTGTCTCTTATCGGTCATATTACACCAAATTTTCAACTATATTTTGGGATCGCACTGAATTATCTTTCTATGATGGGCAACACGACCTATATGATCATTGCAATTTACCCATTGGTGTCATATACAAAATTGACCCTTCAGATGTTCGCCCAAAAAATTTCAAGACATTGTCAAAAAATCAAAGCCATATATAGTCCAGTTCTCGAGAAACCGGTTTTCAAGATTTGACGGTTATTACGGTAAACCGAAATCTGTCTCTAAAAAAAAGTTTGAGCACGTAACAACTCAGTGGCTGTCGGATACAATTGGATTTGTGGAATCTGATGAGCCATCTCCGAGAACATTCGTGCAACTGACACTACCTTTTCCATTAGCTAAAGAAAAAGCCGCCTATGTATTTCAGAATTATGATTTGTGTATTGTTTACCAAATTAAGCGTTTTTTGCAGACCTTGCTCTATTATTATTGTTCGAGTTTCATTCTAGAATAATTTTTTAACACGGGTAGTTTTTTCGATGGTTTTTTAATAAATGATTCTATCCGTATTTTATCAGTATTGTCCTGTTTTAATCTGTAGGTTTATTTCATTTTCGTGTTTACGAAATATTTTTCTATTTCACCGGTGTTATTCGAAGCATGAACTCTCTGCTCAGCAAATCCGGTTTATGATTGATTAAGTTTCTTGTGTTTATTCACTTCACTTTATTTGTAATATTTCGAAATATCAGTGATGATTTTGTGCTCCCCATTAGTGAACATATTTGGATCCCTAATTTTTGATTGATTGGCCCCGGTGATGTTTTTTGATGAAGGAAACGTAGTTATTTCTCATAATTCTGGATTCACTTCGAGTTCGTATTTTAATATAAAGTTTGTTAGTCGTCTATAATTTGTTCGTTCTGTATTATCATTCTAAAAATTTTTGAATAGTTTTTATTAAAATATTTTTTGAACTTTTTGTATTAGAATAATTTTTATAAGTGTGTTAATTATACATGTTATATTTATTTTTAGACAAATTGAAACAGGCTCCTATTTTACTCGTTTCTAGCCTTGTGCTTCTGTAATGTATTGGCATTTCACTCCCCGGGGACCAGTGCATAAACAGCTTTTTTGAACTATCATCGATTTTATGTTCGAATAGTGCAGCTAGTACCGTATAACGGCCTGAATGTCCCGTTATGTTTCCTAGGCCTAGTTTTTTAGCTCTTCTTGAGATATACCCTACTAATTTTTGAGTAGGTATTTTTTCGCCTGCGTAAAACATAGGGCCTTTACCTACGCTATTTGTGAATGTTTTCCAATTATTTATTATTATGTCTAATTTGATTATATTTTGGCTATCTATTTTGTATGTTAGCTGCTCGGATCTTTTTGCTAATTGGTTACTTTTTGATATTCGTAGCGGTAGCACTAGATAGGACCCTGAATCGTTCGTTTCTTCGTAAAGGTCGTCCCAGTATAGACGTGTGGTGTCTATCATTCTAGCCCCGGTGCACATTGTTATTGCGAAACAAACCGCTGAACATTTAGCCCACCAGTTAGTTCTGGTTTTCATCAGATCTTCAATTATTATTAGTGCATCCCCCGGTGAAACTGGTTTAGCCGTTTTTGCTCTGTAGAGTTTTTCGCTGAAAATTTTCATTGCTAATCTTTTGGCGGTTAGTTTTACGATGGATTTTTGTTTTAGCAATATTTTACCCTGTATTTGGTCGATTGCTAATATTGTTGTCCAAATTGTATCGTCTATTATATACGGTTTAATTTCCCTCTTTCTATTTCTACATCGGATCCATTTTTGCACGAAAATTTCAATGATTTTGTCTGGGATGATTTCCCCATCCCATTTTTGTGTTTTTAGGAAAAATTTTAATGTAGCGAATGCTGTTTCCTCCGATTTTTTAGTCATTCTAAAAATAGTTGTTTTTACTTCACGTTTTTATTTTTTACGACATTATTAATAAATTACTACATTTTAAATTTTTTCGGATATTTTTCTTTTGATTGTTTTAAACCCCGGTGTTTTAGTTTTTAATTATTGCTGTCAATTCTTTTTCGTCCAATGAGAGTTCTTTAAGTATTTTCAGATATTTGTATTCGCTCTCTTGGATTTTTAGCAATTTTTCTATGGAAATTTTGAACTCGCCTCGGGCAATTTTTGATATTTTCTTAATTGTATTCACGAATTGCTCTAAGTCGTTTTTTCTGTAGAAATTTATCATTGATTGTCTTAATGTTAGGAATTCATCCCATTTTCTAGAATTTATGATTTCTGAAGGTTTTTTGTCTAGTAGCGCCATTCTAAATGTAAGTAATCGACTATTATTATGTTTTAAAATTTTTTACTTATGCGTATTCGGTTAAATTTCTTGGTGATAATTTTGCAGTGTACATGAAATGAACTTTTTAAATTTTATTTTGTATTCCCCGGTGAAATTACATTTTGTTTTCTTGTTTGAAATTTTGTCGATTGTTATTTCCGTTTCCACGNTAACGTGGCGACTGCGATTTCTTCCGATTTTTTAGTCATTCTGAATTTAGTGTTTATTTGAATTTTTTTAATCAAATTTTATTTTCAAATATTTATTATTTGTAAATTTTTTGTTTGTAATAATTGTTTTTGACGTCCCCCGGTGAGTTTTAATTTTTAATGATGGCTGTAAGTTCTCTTTCGTCTAGCACGAGTTCCTTTAGTATTTTTAAGTGTTTGTAATCACTACCAGGAGTTTTGAGTAGCTTCTCCAAATTTTGTTTGAACTCCCCTCGGGCAATTTTTGATATTTTTCCTATTGCTATTAAGAATTGTTCCAGGTTGTTTTCTCTGTAACAGCTTATCATTATTTTTCGTAGGGCTAGAAATTCTTCCCATTTTCTGGGGTTTATGATTTCCGAAGGTTTTTTATCTAATAATGCCATTCTAAAAATTTTATTTATACAAATTTATGTTTTACTTATTCGTATTGGGTTAAATTTCTTGGTATTTTGTTTTAACAAAGTATAATAAAGTTTTTTAAATATTCTGCTAATATTCCCCGGTGTTTACATTTTGTTTTCTTGTTTGAAATTTTGTCTAGAGGTGTTTCCGTTTCCCCGATTGTTATTGAAATTTCCCCTAGGTTTTGAAAAACTGCCTCTACCTCCTCTTTTTTGAAAACCTCCCCTTTGGTTGTTTCTATTGCCGGAGTTATTTCTATTATCCGCGTTTCCCCATTTATTGTCGCGGTTGTGATAGTTGTCCCTGCTTTGGTAGTCTTTTGATCCCCGTTGATACTCGTTTTTTCTAAAGTCACGTGAATATGGCTTTTTGAAATCTCGAGTTTTGTAAGGTCTAGATGTGCTTTTTCGTAGCGAATCTATTTCGCGTTGGTGTTTTAGCATCTTGATCTCGTTTTTTATTTTTAAAGTCCCCGGAGATTTGCCGTCGATGGCTACTCTTTTTGACCTTTCTGATTGTTCTGCGGGTAGGCCCATTTCATACTTTCCCTCTGTGGTGCTGTTTGTTACGAAACGTGCTTGTTCGTAATAACTTTGGTTCTCCCCGGTGAGTAAAGGCTTGATGTTGTCTGCCAGTACTTGTCTGGTCATACCTACTTTTGTGTTTTCGAGATCGTCGATAGCCTTTACTAAAAGTCTTGCGAAATGAGGGTCTTTTGTCGACTCCTTATATTCTTTGAGTAATTCGTAAGTCTTTCTGTAGTCGAGTTCCAGCAATTTTTCTGGTTTTCCTACAGAAAGAATTAGGTCTCGCCCAATTTCGCTATCCAACCTTCTGAATGGTTGAACAACCCCCGTTGGCGCCCTGCGGTAATTTATATACCATCTGTCATCGTCCCCCTTGAAAACACCTCCGCCGCTAGATTTTTTCATTTCTGCGATTTCTTTTTTGTGGTCTTTTTGGTCATTCCAGCAAACATTTTTGGCTTTTGTTGCTTTTGACCTTTTAACCTTTAGGTCCGAGATCAGCTGCTCTAGGGATTTTTTAGTCCAATCCTTTAACAGTCCTCGTTGTTGTTGTTTTAGTTCCCCGGGGTTGTTTTCTTTGACTTCTAAAGCCTCTGCGAACATTTCTAGACCTTTTTCAGCTTCCATGATTTCAAGTCTAGCTTTTTCCTCAATTTTAACCTCTTGATCGTAATCAAATTCACATTGTTTTAGGTCTTGCATTTTTGCCATAATGCCGAATGAAGATTCCCCGTTGATCATTTCTAATTTTTGGCGCTCTCTGGCTTGTGCTTCCGTTAAGGCTATTGTGTAGCATTTTGATTTTTTCTTGTTTCCCCGAATGTCGTTTTTGTAATCAAAATTGTCCGTGATGTCCATGTTCTCAGTCATATTACCGGTTTTTATTATCTGAAACAAAATTCTATTTAATATTTTTGTTTATTATTAATTGGTATTTTTACGACATTTTTAAAATTACTACATTATTTTAATTTTACGACATTTAATTTTTTCGACTTTTTGATGTTTACATTTTTATTTATTTTACTACATTTTGCTACAGTGCAGTTATAAAGTTATGTGACTTTTTTGGTCGTATGATTTTTCTAGATATTGTTATATAGTATCATCGTGGTTAAATTTTTCTGGTTATTTGGTTTGTAATATCCTTCTTCGTGCTCGTTTTTATGAGACGGTATCAAGGTAGCTTCCCCGGTGATAGCTTCGTAATTTATCATTTTCATTGTTTTTGGCAAAAAAGCTGAGAAAATTGGCATTTCATTTCGAATATGGAAAACCAGGCAAAATCTGTGTTTTTTGTAGCTGTCTATTAATTTTTTCGCGAAAAAATCAATACATGTAAACGGTGGGAAGATATATAGAACGTCATTTTTTCCAGGGTTATATGTCATGAAATCTGTGGCGATTGCTAACGTTTCTGGGAATCTCGATATGTATTTTTTACATTTGAAATTATGAAAAGTTGCAGCCCCGTCGATGGTGAATTTCCAATTCAAGAATTTTTCTATTTTTTCGAATGCTTTTCTTGATGTGATTTCTTCCCTGGTGTCTACTGTGCGGCTGGGTTTGTCAGCTTTTTGGTCGGCACTTTTGCACCAGATAATTTTGATGTTGCAGTTGATTTTTACGCAAAATAGATGTATCCTGCGTATTTCATCATTAAGGTCCGGATTTCTTGCCCCTTTTTCGAAACTTGTACATACGCTCATATTATCGCATACGTATGTTACTCGTTTATTTTTTAAGGATTTTGATTTCATTTCTAAGTGGGTTCTTATTGCAATAGCCTCTTTTACTGCAATATTTTTTCCCGCTTCCTCTTTTGTCCAGTAAAAAGTTCTTGTGATTTCCCCGGTGTTATCTGCCCAGCCGCCTGCGAAACCGCTGGCATCTGTATATATTTTTAGGTCGAAAATCTTGTTATCACTAGATAACCAGGGCCTTATTAGACAGATATCTTTTAACTCGATCCATACATCGAATTCGTTTTTTAATCGTTGATTATTTCTGATAAAATCTATTTCAAGTTTGTCGGCCATTTTCATTTCCTCGGTGATTCTTCTAATATATAGTTGCATGTTTTTGATCACTAGAAGGAAACTACAAAGTATACCCCGTAGACGTTCGATTTCTTTGTAATTAATAATATCTTGATTTCTGAATAATTGTAACTTTTTCTGTACGGAAACCCATTTTTCCGTTGGTATCTCGACCGTCTCCTTCACGCTGTCTATTATAAAGCCTAAGAATTCAATTCTGGTGGTGCACACCGGTGTTGATTTATTTATTGAGATATAGCCCCCTAGCGCCACCATTAAAAGGTTCGCTAGAAAAGCGTTTTTTGGGGCTCTTCTGCCTGTTTGTATTAATTGCAATTCAGATTCCCCGATGTCGTTTTCTATTATTAGTCGATCGTCTAAATATAATAGTGCCGCTATGCCGTGACATCGTAGGTAATTTACCGCCACTAGGTTACCTAATTGAAAATCCCCGGGGACTCTCCCTAGCCCGAAACAACTGCTGTGATAGGCAAATATGTATTCTCCCCATTTGAAACGAGCTACTTTTTTGGTGTCCTCGTCGAATTTGAATTGTAAAAACCCGCTCTGGTCATCCCATTTTGTCATCAAATCTCCCTTTTTTAAAAACAATAGTGCGTCAGAAACTGTGTCCAGTTCACATTTGACTTTGTAGTCTTCTGTTGTTTTCCAAGCGCCCCCGTCGAAACAAGTCCTGTATTTGGTTGTATTAGGTTTACATGCCAAAACTACTGCTGTAAGTAATTTTGTGTCTTTTACTTTCGTTTGGTGTCCCACTAATTCGATAGCCCCGGTGTGGATCCAGTCCTCGAATTGTTCGGTTATCCAGCCTGCATTTGAAAGACATTTTATTCCGTTTTTCTGTTTATAAAACTTTTGTATCCATTTTCCATTTATTTTGCATGATTCTACTGGGAGATTCATAAAGCGTGGGTGTGTTACCCCGCAGATCGAAACTTCTTTATTTTTTGATATGCCCATCATTCTGTGTAGGTTGGAGTTGTGCTCATTTTTTATTCTTTTTGTCGAGAGCAGTGTATTTTTTCTGAAATTTCTTGGTTGATCTGGTTTTATGTTGGCCTGGTTGTCAAAAGCAGAGATCCCCGAATGTACTTGCTTGTATGCCAAATGCTTTAATTTGTCATTTTTCATCTTATTTATCAAAATTAGCCACACCGGTGTATAGTAGCTGAAAACTCCTCCCTTAAAATGCTTCGCGCTTCTGAAATGTATGTATTCCCATTTTGGCTTTATGTACCCTTTTACTGTTAAGTCAAACATATCCAGCAAGTCATAGCTATATTCGAGCCATTCTTGGTGTTTTAATGGCCAGTCGAGTTCTTCCCCGGTGATTGTACAAGCTGGGACGTCTGAGTCGGGTCTGTTTTCAGGCCTTTTTTCATGTATTCTACCAGCTTTTATCGATTCTTGTACTTTTTTATCTAGTTCTTTAAACGTGAGTGCTTCAATTTTAGCCTCTTTTTTGACTTTTGTTTTTGGTAGGGTTCTCTCGATTTCTTTTAGTATCTCCGATATATTCATTCTTAATACAGTAAGTAGAAATTTTTTCCGAATAATAAGTTTTTAGTTATATGAAACTTTTTATTTTATTATTTTTTCTGGTGATAAGAGTGTTTTTTAATAAACTAAACATTTTTTAAACTTAAATAATTTTGTTTTATAATATAAGTGGTATTTTGGTCACCGGTGATCAGGTGGTCACTCGTGATCAGGTGTCATATTTTAAAATATTTTTTATTTTTCTGTTTTCAGCATTTTGATATTTCCTTCTTGAATTTCAAATGCTGTCTGAGCGTAATGTCCTCCCCGGTGCTGTTTTCTTGGTTTGTTCAGGATTTGAAATCGCCATGAGCAACGCATTCTAGATGATGCGCCTTTGCCCCACCCGTAGTTCATTTTGGTATATATATCCTTTATTCCCCGATGACAGATAGATCGTAGTGGTGAGTATTCATTTGCGAGTTTTTGGAAAAACCGTGAAAGTCTGTACCAGCTCATTGCACGAGTTGACCTTGAGATGTTTCTCTTGTAGTTTATCCAGAGTGGGTATGCTTGGATGTCCAAACCATTTTGATCTCTTGGCCACATTAAATCCCCGATGAACTCATTTATATTTTTCCATTCGTTTAATTCAACTATTGGAAAATTAATGAGATTAATAAGGTGTGTAAAACCCCTGTTCAATGCTCTTTTTACTTCTGCTTCATGCCCCGGTGCTCCTAGTGTTATTTGAACTAGATTTTCTTTGACTATATTGTTATAGACAATTTCTTGTGGCAACTTTTTATCGCTGATGATTTTGATGTGCTTTATTTGCAGGGTTTGTTTTGCCGGAAACATGCTCTTAATGCAATTTATGTTTAACAATTTTGATTTTTAGTTTTTGGTATAATCTAATTTTTTATTTACATAAATTTTGGTTTTTTTTTTTTTTTGCCCCGAGGTGTTATTAACAGTTTTTTAAAGGTGAAATTGATTAAAAGTGAAATTTTTCTAAAGGTTTTTAAGGGGCTAGTGCTTTTTAGGCAGAATTTTTGGTGTTCTTTCTGGTCAATCTTTGTGTCTTTCTTGGGGTCAGATAGGCGTCTTTAGAAGTCGTTGCCTCTTCACAGTCTGCTGGTTTCCGTGTTTGTGTAGGTTGTACTTAAGATTGTATATTTTATTTTTAGTAACAAATTATTTGGGAAAATTTTTAATTTTTTGAAATTCGGTATTTCTACAGTAGAGTGGGTTTAAACGAATAGCTGTGAAAACAACTTTCCGTTTAAACTCACTCTGTAAATGCTGCACCGATTTTCACCTTTTACCACCGACGTTAGTGATTAATGTCGTAAATATTTTATAATTTTTCGAAATTATTGTTTTTACTACATTATTTTTATTTATGACATTTTTATAATTTTTATGATCAACATTTTTAATTTCGAGTTATCGTTTGATTATTACCTTCCGTATCTTTAGTGATCGATTCGTTTCTAATTTTTTGACCCTTTTTCTTGTTGAAATGTCCAGTTTGCCAGTTTTTGGTTTTTGGAACATTTCTAACTCCCCGGTGTTTGTTTCTTCTATTGAAGGCCGGTTGATTTCTTGATTGAAATCTTAAAGCTCTTCTTTGGCACTCCTGAGCACTTTCTAAGCGTTCGATGCTCGCTGATTGGTGCGCTAGGTGGCACTCTTGTCGAAGCCATTGGTGTCTTTGCTCGTTATCTTTTAGTATATTTAGGAGCTTCCCCGGTGACACGTTGTTTCCCTCTTTAAAGTTTTATTTTATTATTATCGGACATAATTGATATAAGTTTATTTTTTAAGTTCTAACTATTAGTTTGATTATATCCATAGTTACCTCTAGCTGTGCTGTGTATGTTATCTCTCAGCATGTGACCAGCTTCAATTTCAGCCATTTTTAGCTGATTATTTAGCATATTTCGGCCGAAGTTTCCTTGGCCCCGGTGATTTATATCGTGGACGGTTGTTCGTACATAATTATTACCCGAATATGTAACTAGGTTGCTCATTCTTAATTTAATTTACATTTATTTATGTATTTAAAATTTTTTAACTTTATTTTAACTTTGTCGTTATTATAAATTTGTTGCAACATTATATTTGTTTTTAGTTCGTAAAAGCTGGCAGTTTTGGTTATATATAAATAATTAGTTTTGCTAATTTAATTGGCTTATTTTGAGTCTCTCATTTTCGCCAATTTTGTGCAAATATCTAAGTCCCCCGTGGTTTCCGTATATTCGGTTTTTATCGTCTCGTACTTGTCGCGTGAGAACTTTTTCGGTCCCTCCCGCTTTTTCCCCCTTCGATCATTTGCTTCTTCTTCATCGGTGACTGTAGGGGAGAGCAAGTCATGTGCCACTTTCTGTCCGCTTAATAAAGCTTTTTATTTTTTGGATTTTTCAAGCTTACATTTGAATTTTTATTTCATACCTGAATTATTTTCTCCCCGGTGTTGTCTTGTCGATTTTGTTTCAACTGATGGTTGAAATTTTTCATATATTTCTGTCGGAATATCATCAAAAAGGTTCATCTCTGTGTATTCATCTGGTGCGCTTAATCTCATTTTTGCGTCTCCCCATTTTATGAACCTCTTATCTTGATTACATTTCATGCCCCGATGCATTGAGAGATCAGTTCCCATAAGACATTTTGGAAGAATTTTGATCAAAATGTCGTAAATTTCCCCGGCGTTTGGTCTGGTTTCTTCCATTTTTCTGATGCATTTTTTGATATGCTTAATGGCTTCTATTTCTTCCCCGTAGATATCAATTAGGATGGCCTTTATCGAGATTATTTTTGGTAATAGCCTCGCTTGGCTTAGTCCCGATGGATTTGTCATTTCGAGCATGAGCTCCCTAAGCGCGTGCACGGTTACTGCTGACATTTCCTCTAGTTTTATTCTGTTTGTGGGGTCTTCTTCCGCCACAATATCCGAAAATCTTTTGATTATATTTCGGTCTATTTTTTCCCCGGTGAATAACTCCATGTAACTTGTGGCCAGAAGTACTGTATTATCTCCCAAATGCGCGTTGAAAATTTCTGTCGCGTCTTTCGTATTTTGTTCTGTCCAAAATTTTTCTTCATGTAGTATATCCGCTACCCCGGTGTTGTTAACATTCGGGAATTGTTTAGCGTTTTTTAACAAATAAACAACCCCTTCTGTATTTTTTATTGCAGCTGTGCACGCGGTTATCAATTCACTGTGTTCTTTCTCCCCGAAGACAAAATCCCCACTTTTATCTTTCTCTAGATTTTTTATTTTCAATTCGAGATTTCTCAGCCGGTTGTCCTGTGTTTTGTCCGAGTCCACAAGATCTTCGATTTTTTCACCATACCCCGTAGTTTTTTGATCGGCCTTCAGTCTTTTGGTGATTTTTGTTTCGATGGCCTCTCTTATCTAAAATTAGTTTTAACTTGAATTTTTTGCTTAATTCATGATATAAGTTTTTTGAGGTAATTTTTTGGCTCGAAATTTACTTTCTAGAGCTATTATTTTATCGTTTTTAATTTTAATACGTTTTCTTTTGATTAATTTTGCCGAAATATTTTTCAGGTAATATTTTTTATGTTCGTACCTTTTTGTTGTAGTAATTTCCAAATTCTTCGTGTATTTGTTCCTTCAAATTACTCTTAGCCCCGTCGTCAATTTTTTCAGTTTCATCGTTATTGATAGATTGTCCCCGTTGATCTTTCACTTCTTCCAATTCTTTTTTGAAAAGTTTTCCGCAGGTATCTTCCCAATTCCAAGTTTTTTCGAAAATTGACCCCGGTGTGTTTTCGTCCAATTTTTCTTCTGATACTAGCTGTGCTAGGTGAGTTCTAGTCATTACCAGATTAATCATGGCCCCGGTGATTCCCTCTTCATTCAGGTCCGGAGTATTTGCCAGCTTTTGTAACTTTGTTCCCAGTTTTTTGAGTATAACTGTTACCAGTTTACCAGTTTGTTTTTGGGTTTTGACTCTTGGTAATAAATCCTTTCCTTTTTCAGTTTCCTCTTCACATTCCGATACGAATTTGTCGAAAGCAGATTCTTCAGTTTTCTCCATGTTCGAGTCGTCGTCCTCCCCGTCGTAGCGTCCGTCTTTCATCGTTTTCAATTTTGTCTAATTTTTAGGGTTCGGATAAAATGTTTGATTTTTAATTTTTAGAAAATTTTTCTATTTTAGGAGACTCGTCCCTACCCGTATTTTTATTCAAAAAGGGAATGTAATACTGGTAGGGGTAGATCTCCCGGCTGCGTTTTATCCGAAACCCTCCTGATCATTGTTTCTCATTTTGTCCTTGTAATTTTTTATCTCGAGTCGGAATTTGTTTTTGGCTCTTTTGTTCTTAACAAAAGTTTTTTGAGTGAAACACTTTATTAAAATTTGAACTTGGTATAACTTTTTTGTGTCACGTGTTTTGTCTGTGCGTCCAAATGTTTATGTTTTGTTCCAGGTGTTTTTTACATTTTTTGTTACGTAATAAGGTGTTTTCAACCCCGGGGTGCCATTTATTACGTAATATTTATGTCTGACCGTCACTATTTGGGTGTAATCTCTAGTGGTTTTTTATATAGGGAAATTGTGAAATTTTATTACGTAATAGTGTTTTTAAAACCCCGAGTTGTACCATATTACGTAATAATCTTTGTCTGGTAGTCAAATTCCGTAGAATTGTGTTTTTGATCGTTATCCCCGAGATTTACCTTTTCTATAACGTAAAATTTTTCCTCCAGTATATTCTGGAATTTTTTAGACACTTGCTCAATTTCCTGCTGTTTCATTTTTAGTCTTTGAAAGGTCGAATTTCGAAAGTTTTTGTAATTTGTCCTTTCTCTTGAATTTTTGCTTTTTTCAGTCATGCGTGTTTTGCTAAATTCAAATTGAGTTTTTTAAGATTTTTGGAATTTGTTGTTTTAAATGTGTTTATTTCCGTGATGTGTTTTCAGTGGCAGGATTTTTTAAATGTATATTTGAGGTTAATTAATGTAACTTATATATCCCCGGTGTTTTTATAAATTACATTAATTTTTTAGGATTTTGTGAAGGCGGTTTCATAAATATTTTTTAGGCAGTTTTGTACGAAGTTTTTTATTTGAAGAAGTCTTTAATGTGTTTGTACGATTTCTTGGCAGTTTCTGTCTTTTGCTTTAGATCTTGGATTCCATCGTTGGCTCTTTCGGCCATGCTTTTACCTGCCTCGTAAAGGGTTTTTGAAGCATGTTTCGCTTTTGTTATGTTTTCGATTCCTCGAGTTGCTAAATTTTTGGCATTTTCTTTGTACCCTGAAATTAATTATTTAGTGATTTTTATAATTTTGTTACCATCCCCGGTGATATCTTTTGAGTTATTTTTTCCCTTCAAAATTATTTTTTATTCAAATTATGTAAAGGCCTACTTTTGTCTCAACTTTGCCCAACTTTTTTACAGTAGAGTAGATTTAAAGGAAAAAGTTTTTTAAGGTAAAACTTCTCAACTTGGGTGTAATTTTTCGAATCGTATTATATCAAGATATTTTGTGATTTTTACGGAAATTTTTATATTTTAGAAGGTGTTATTTCTCACCTGGGTTTGATCTTCCCCAATATCTGACGGTGAATTCGTCGATAAGTTCTATATTTGCCATATTATAGTGCTCCGCGTATCTGCGTAATTGCCCCGGTGTAAGTAGTGTTGATACGTTCAGTTTGTTCATGACGTTTTGAAAGTCGCGGAAATTTGTTACCCCGTCGAGTTGAAGAAACAGACTATTGTCGTTTAGTAAATGTGCTGGAACTTGTAGACTGTCGTTTTCTATGCTTCTTATGTTATTATTAACCCTCATTCTCGTTTCTTCAAAAGTAACCCTTAAATTTCTGAGATTATTTTGAAGTGTATTTTCTGCCGCTTGGTCATTTATTGTGTTAAGAATATTTCTTCGGTTTTCGGCAGCATTGTCTTGATATTGAGAGTTTTGCGATATTTCTGTGTTTGTACGAAGTTGTTCTAGTACATTCACTCCCCCGTAAGCATTTGAATTTAAATTTCTTGTTGGTCTAGGACCTTCAAATTGTGGTTCACGCGGTATCCATTCTCTGCTTGAGAATTTTTCTTGACGAATTTGTGAAAATTTTCTAATAAAATTCGACGGAACTTCTTCAAAAACTTTTCCTTTATCATCTTCGAAATCAGTCATGATTCTGTTCCCCGGGGTTACGTTATCTATTATTTCCATTTGCGAGTCATGAAGTTCAAAATTAAACGCTTTTCCTGGTGTATTTAATTCTGATAATTTTGGTTTTCGGCTTTCCCAGTTGTAAGCGGTTTCTGCTACAAATTTTCCGATTTTTTCTAGACTCGTGGTGTTTTTAAGGTAATTTACACCGTTTTTAACAGAGGGAATTTCGATACTTTGACCCATTCTTTTTTCGACAAAAACTTTCGGTGCGTAGCCACTTTTATTTTCTCTGTTTGCTAGCTGTATTTTGAAAATTTCCCCGGTGGCGTGTGTAGTTTCTCCGTTTAGTATTTTCGAGATACAGTCGGCTATTGAGGTGTGATTGATGCTGGTGTTTGTGAAATCTGCTATCACCGTATCTGACGACTTTCTTGATATCTGTGTCGTATGTATTATTCTGCTCCGGTCCCCGTCGTATTTTTTCGGAATTATTTCCGGATTAAACTTAGACATTTCATTGGCCGTTGTCGGTGTGGCTAACCTTTCACTTGGCACCACGTATTCTATTAAATGTTTGTGCCCTTTTCCGATATTTTTCATAAGGACGGCCACGTTTGTTAGTCTGCTAGTCTGTGATTCCCCGGTGTATCCTGACTTTTTTGTCTCGCCTTGTTGTCTTTCGAAACCTACCATGACTGTAGGTATTTTGGCGTCAAGACCAATTTGTCCTGTTTTCGAGTTCTCAAGAAGTTCTCCTGTTATATCGCCATTTCTCGGTACAATGTACTCTTTTACCCCGAGGTTTCTGTATGCATCAGGTACTTCATAATCTCCAAGGTTTAACCCTCTTAGCATTTTTCCCCCCGCTGCTTTTCTTCCGAAAATAAGTCCAATATTAATTTTGAAATTATAAAGAGTATTATTTGCCTCGATCAAAAGTTGAAGGTCTTTTCGGCATAAATTCAAAATGGCGGCCGATCGGTATTCAGATTCATTTTTTGTGGGTCTAGCTTTTATTTTCATTAGTTCCGTCGCATTATCATTTCTGCTGTTTCGATAGCCTATTGTGGTGAATATTAATTTGAAAGTGTCCTCTAGCGCCCCGGTGTTTTCGTATGGTAATCTTTCACTTTTGCAGAATTTCTTGAAGTTCTCAGAATTCAAGAAAGTTTCTGTGTCAATCTGTCTGGGGTTTTCTGGATCTTCCACATCTATGATTCCTATGATCCAGGAGGTTTTTTGCCCTGTTTCAAAGCCTTTGTTCAGAACGTTGGGTTGTTTATATGTCATTTGCCCCGGCTTATCTATGAAAGTTTCATAGGAAATTAAAACCACAAATTTTAGGATTTTGTTTTCTACCAGGGTTGGCCCGAAATAAGCTGGGTCGTTGTGTCCCATAGTCAGCGTAGGGTAATCTGCTAGTTCGCCATTGGTTGGTGCTATTACGCCCCGGTGTTTATTAAATTGGTTGAAATTCGCCTTTCTATCGAAACCATTTGGGTCAATTTTAATTTCTCTTGGCCAATTTTTTGTTTCTCCCAAGATTTTTGTACCTTGCCTTTTTGTACTTGTTTTGAATTGGTTAAGCTCTTCTGCCACCTGTTCTAGGGTTATTTTATATTCCCTTCTGTATACCCCGTTGATCCTAGCTTGAAAGTACTGGTTTATCTCTTGTATAATTTCTAGCCAAGATCTTTCATTCGGATTTCCGGTTAATTTTTTCATTTCTTCCTCAAATTGTCTCACAAATTCTTTCTGTGTCAGTCCTGCTTCTCCACATTTTAGAAATATTTCAAACGCCTCGTAGAGAAATTCTATCTGTTGTTCTAGAATTTTCCCCGGTGTTTCAGCTTTTATTATTTTTGTCACTGGTGTGGATACTACGCCCCCGCGTCTTGGTTTCATAACGAAAATATCTTTTTGGAATTTAACTAAAAACTCGTTATCTCTACATTTCGAGTTGGTAATTATTGCGTAGGCGTGTCCGTTACAAGGACCTTTTGTCGTGACGTTTAGACATATTTCGCCGTTTTCATTTTCTATTCCACAGACGTTTAGTTGGCCTCGTTCTGCTCGATATTTTATCATTATATCGCTAAGGGACCCCGGTGTGCTGTCAATATTTGTCAGATTTTCGATTCTTTCTTCCAGTGTAGCGTTTTCTAACGTTTGGAGTATCAAGATTTTCATAAACAGCTTTTTATCTTCTGGCACTTTAATGTTATCCCCGGTGAAGTCAAGTCCAGGTTGTCCGCTCAGATCTGACTTTATATTGTCCCATACTTCTTTTTGTCCGCCTACTGTTATTTCGGACATATTTCTAAAACCCATCATCAATTTTTCTTGGTTAATCGCCTGAATGTCCCGGCCATTTTCTATCGCGTAGGTTTTGATCCGAAGTATGTCTCTGAGGTCTTCTATAACTCTAGTTTGTTCTGGGTTATTGAAAGTTTTGGATCCCAAGATCCATTTTCTGATATCTCCGAGGTTATTTTCTGTATTCCCTCCTTCTTTATTTAGCGCTACGAATAAATTATTCAGGGCTTTGTTTTTTGAAGCGGCCGTGTTTGCCCTTTTCATGTCGTTTATTGCCATTTTGAGGTCACCAAATTTCTGGTTAGGGATTTCGATCATATTTATTGTTAACCTTTCTAAATCTTCGTCCAGTTTTTTATCTTCGGTTTTTTCGAACCTTTCATTTAAGTTAAAATTACTTCTTCCCCGGTGAGTCCAAATTTCTGTGACTAATTTCGCGCTATTAGCTAGAATTGGGAACTTTTCTACACTTTTTTCCGGGCTCGTGATTGCCGTGTAGCACATTTTGGTTATTTTGGACAGGATGAGTGCGCTCTGAATTTCTTCTAGATTTGTTTTTGGTGCATTTTTGTCGACCAAAAACTTTAGATGTTCCACTTGTCGCCCTCTGAAGCCAATTTTATTTTGAAACGCTTGCCATGCGTTTTCCCCGAGGATATTTTCTCCGATGTTGACCGTTAGAGCGTTAAGTAGTGATTGCATCTTCCTGGTTTTCTGGGCTGCTGTCTCACTAGATTATATTTTTAGTTCTTGAAACTTACGAAAAAGACAAATTTTTTATTTCTCAAAAGTCTTGGAATTTTTTAATTTGTTTTAATTTAGTTTTGCTAGTTAAGCAGGGTGTTTTTTTTTGTTGTTCGGTCACCGGTGATCAAGTTGTGGTTTTGAAATATGTTTTCATTTTTGAATTTTTTCAATGTTTTTTGTGAACGGTATTTTATTTCTAGAGTATTTGCTATCAAAAACTAAAATCACTTTTGTTTTTAAGTTTGTTTTGAACCGTGGTTTTTTAACAACCCCGTTGTATCTTAGACGTAAATAATAAGTTTTTGTTTATTTGTCCGGTTTTTTGAATTATTGTTTTTAGTGAAAAAGATTTTTTGATTTTCAGTTTTTTAATCTTAATTTTTTCTCACCATTTTCTGTGCAAATATTGCAGTACAGTTTCCCCGGTGCTTATTGCTGCAATCTGGAATCTAGCTTGTCGTGGTATATCTTCTTCTGTGGATAGGAGTATATCCATGAGTCGGATAGTCGTTGTTTTGGCCACTATGTGCCCCGCCATGGCTGTGATTGCGTCCTTATGGGTTTCTGCTGCCGTTATTGCGCTGAAAAAGTTTTTGTCCAGCATTGTTTCTAAGCATACATTTGCCCTCAAGGTGCCTGAAAATAATCATTATTTTCAAGTTATCATTTTTATGCTATGAACTTTATTTTGTTTTATCACAAACTTTTCCCCGAGGAGTTTCATTTATTTTTAGAAATAAATTTATATTTCTAAGTTTTTAGTCATAATCATTATACACACTATTTATTTATGTATTCTGGTGGTTATAAGCTTATTACCTAGGTCAAGAGCCTGGATGAATCTCATTGTTTTGTCCCCTAGGGGTGAAATTTCATTGGCTGCTTCAATAATTTGACTTGAAAATTTTGTAGTTTCGGCCATAACTTTTAGCATCGAGCTTTCCCCGGTGAGGTTTTGTTTTTTGAACGGGAATAACGCTTGCTGTCCCAAGTTGTCCAGTATTTGTGGCATCGGCTCTAAATTGAAATATTTTTAAAAAACTTGATTTTTGGCGATTTTTTAAATTACTACTATCTTATTTGGCTTATAAGGACGGGCGGATTTTATAATTGTTTTTACCTTCGAAGTTTTTATTTGTTTTTTCAAATTTCCAAATCCGGAGTTCTGTCTCCAGTGAGCTCACTGGGAATAGTTGAATTCCTAGCTTTATTATCGTTATTTCACCCCGTGGTTTTCCGGCTCCTCTGTAGTCGCTAAAATTTTATTTTTGTTAAAAATTTTTTAAATAGTTAGTAATCTGTACTCCATTTATATTTTTTAATAAAGCCTCGGTGTTTTTTCCAGTCATAACTGATTTTTTCAGATTACATTTGCTCGGCATTATACAGTAGAGTGGGCTTAAAGGAAAGGTTTTAGTAAACTGTCCTTTTAAGCGTACTCTGCTGTAGTTCTACTGGTATTAATATATTGTGCATTTTTCGTGTCATTATTGCTGGAGATTTGTTCATTATTTTTTAAATTTCTTACTTTGACCAATCTGCAATCTCCTGCATTAAATTGTCTGGCCCCGGTGTTTCGTTATGGTTTGACTGTACGTTCAGTTCATTCCAGTAGTGGGACTCCTTGAATTGTGTTAACACTTTTCTTTTTGTACCAATGTTCGTCTCGTCATTTGTCTCGAGGCTCTGAAATACATAAATAAGAATCGATTTTTATTTTTTGTAATTTCTACACGTCGTCCCCGGTTGATGCGAAGTTTATATAGTTTTTAATTTAAATATATCGACAAATTTTTTCATTTTAAATTACAATTGTATGATTTTTGGCTTAATTTTTGTCCTCGAATTTATGCGTTGATCTAGTTTTTTAATTTTTCCGAAACTTTTGAAATTTTTGAAAGAATTTTTGTAGGTTTTCGCCTGAAACACGCAAAAAGACATTAAACTGTCCTCTTAGGCCAGCTGCCGCTTATACAAATATGGCCGTATAATTTCCCCGGTGAGTGTTTAAATTATTACGAAATTGGATTTATTTATATTTGGAACGTTATTTGGGTTATTTTTTAGCCTATAGTCAAGAATTACCCTAATTTATTTCTTCAAATTAAGGTACAATTCTTACCAGGTCAAAGTTGATTATCTTTTCTCCCCGGATGAATCCAAATGTTTTTATCCCGTCTTCCGAGAAACCCGCTATAGTTTTCATATAACGTTCAATCGCGTTCGTAACGAAAGTCCATGGTGTATCATGTCCCACTAACAGATCCAGTTTTTCACTTTGCCCCGTCGCTCGATTTTTCATTTTAAGTTTTATGAAATGGCAATTTTGTACCATTTTTACGATCAGACGGGTTGAGCTTTCGTCCAATGAATTGTTGAAAATTCGTCCTAGGCCTTGTTCAGGGCCCCTAACCAAAGCGAAAATATCCCCGGTGTTTTCTTCGTTACCTTGGCCCAATGGCACTAGGTTTGTTTCTAGTATTTCGCGTTTTTCCGGTGAATTTTCCACCAAATTTGTCATTTCGCCCAGAAATTTTAACCACGCGTTTTCTGCGTAGACAGTACCTTCGTTTAAATTGCGGAGCAGTTTCATTTTTACCGATTTCAATTCTGAAATAATGAAATATTTAAATTTTGAGTCTCTATAACTCTGAATGACCCCGGTGTAACTATGCGTTTTTTGCATAAAATGTCCCTGTGTTTTAAAACGTTGTACATTTTCAGTTTATGATTGCAATCCCAAATTATCAAACATATACTTTTTAGAAAACTAAAATTTTTTATATAGTATAAAACCACGTGGTATTTTTTACTGTATTTTTTAAACGGAGAATATTTTTCATACACAAAATATTTTTTATTTTTTCTATTTTTTCGAGAAACGTTGCCTTTTTGAGCGAAACGATTTTTTGGGCAAAAACAAAAGATAGGGGGTACTGCCTGTCCTTAAGTTTCTGCCCATTTTTGGCTATTGTTTGTATTGTTATTAGTATAGTTCTTAGTTTCTCGATATGGGCTTACACGTCCCTTTATAGGGCATCTGTTTCGTGATTATGGCCCAGCTACGAGTATCTATATCCCTTTTAGTTTTTGTGGGCTTGTCGAGATTCGAACTCGCTGTGGTGCGCTTACCCGGCGGATCTGACCGCTGCGCTACAGTACCCCACGTTAATGATAGATTTTAACGTGTACAAATAATATTTTATTTGAGATTTTTTCCCTTTTTAGTCAAAATTGGGAATTTTTTCATGACCCCGGGGTAATGTGTAGATATAACCTATTTTTTATTTTCTTAGCTACGCGAACATTTTACGAAAAAGTTTTGTTTTTCTCTCATCTCGAAAATATAGGACCAAAATTTCCATTTTTTAGTCAATATTGGGAATTTCTCTATGACCCCGAGGTAATATGTCAATATATTTTATCAGCTACGCGAACATCTAGGAAAAAATTTTTGTTTTCTTTCATCTCGAAAATTTTTGACCAAAATTTTGAACGACTCTCCCCGGTGAATTATTTTTTGGTTTCTCTTGGCGTGATTTACAGCTACAGATTTCTCGAATGGTTTGAAGATTTGTTTTCTCTTTCTTGATTTCGCCGTAGAGTGAGATCGTTATCGATTTCTCCAGTTTTGTTTTCCCCATTTCCAGGATTTTCATTGGTTCCCCTTTTTTCTCCTTTTTGTTCATTGGCTAGTTTCTGTTAGCTTACTTCTACCCCTGTGGTTATTGTGGTTCACGTGCGAAATTTATTCTCAATTTCGGACGTATTTTCGCCAAATACAGCAGGGTCCGGCGGATAGGTGAGGGCGGA
>SCLH01001712.1:9643-39763 GCA_004367855.1 Oikopleura vanhoeffeni
AACCAATCAGCGTCAAATTCGATAATTAGGTTTTACATTTTTGCTTCAAAATAATTGAAATTACTAAAATTCGATTAAGACATTTCCAATAATTTTAATGTCATGCATCGTTTTCGGTGGGTCATATTCACCAATAAAAAATGTTCATATCATGGTAGAATACCGGTTTTATGCGGGTTAAAGCAAAAAAATATTCGAATTTTGAAAATTCTAGATTTTGTTCTAGATTGTTTTGAAAAAAATAATTGCCACCATGAGATTCCTTGGATCAACTTTAGTCATCACCGATATTAATGTATCATAAATTAATTCTATAAAGGGCTCAAAAAATTACGACGCCCACCCCCTTAATTTTAATTTTTACGATTTTTACGTCAAAATCAAAAATGTAAATTGAAAATCGTTTTAATTTAAACTTAATACATTTTCAACGGTCGACAGGACCGTATTTAATAGCTTCTTATTAATAAAAAATATATAATAAATTTTACTGTAATTTGGACACGTAACTTACAAACGCGTGTTTTTTGAGTGTTTTTTCAAAAGACTATGTATAAAGTAAAAATAATCAATCTGAAGAAATTCAGATTATACAAAGTAAGCTGAAAATGGCAACTTGTGTTCGAAAAAGTTATTATTCGAAAATTTCGAAGTGGCAAAAAGTTTCCCATCAAGACAAAAAAAATTGAAAAAGTGCAAATCTGTCAAAATGCACCGAGGCCCTCAAAATCGTTAAACTGATAAAAAAATGAACATTGAAAAATATTTTTTCCAAACTTTCAAAACTTTTAGTGATATCACTGATATGGAATGCAGATATTGTATTTATCTATAAGTGATGAAAATATGTAAGATTGAATTAATTAAAAGGTACAGTAGGTGTTAAACAAATTCAAACGCTCAAAGACCAGTTATCGGTGTCAATCAGATTTCAGCAAAAAATTAAAATCGGGAACAAAAATATGACATGCTGTACATTTCTTATAATTATTTCCAATATTCTTTTATCACGTATGTTAACATCTAATTTTACACAATATTAAGATGATAACTGGTTTAATTAAAATGTTTAAAAACATATGTGCTGGGCTGTTATCGGTATTTTTTGACGACCTTGGTTGATCAATATGAAGAGATATTCCGAATATATACAGCGTGAGTCTTATCGATTTCTTCGTTTTTTTACCCAGGCGGCTAGACAGCCAAAATCTTAAGCAAAGTATAAGAAATTTTGGGTAAAAAAACGGAGAAATCGAAAAGACTGACGCTGTATTTGAATATCATATTCGGTTTAATTGAAGAACGGAGATTATTTTATTGAATTAGTCAAATTTTAATATTTTTGAACTAAATACTATTTCAAGGTCAAAAATAAATGTATTTGGGTGAATTTTTCGAAAGTTTCTGATTTTTCTCTTAGAAAAGCAAAAAAAAATACTGTGGTGTTTGGCTATAAGGACAGGCAAATTTTTGTCGTTTTGTCCATGTGAAAACGTGTCGTTTTGTCCATATAAAAAAAATTTCACTAAAAATGCTCTTAAAAATCGAAAAATAGCGTCCATATATTCGAACAAACTTTTCGAAAATGGCCAAATTTCTGTCGTTTTGTCCATATATACGATTTCCTTATAGCCAAACACGACAGTAAGTTTTTTTGGCGCCAGAGACAAATTGAGCATAAATTAGAACTTTTGGGTGATTTAAAATTTTCAAAAGCCCAAAAAAACATTTTTTGATAATTATTTATCAGAGCATATTTTCCGGTGTTAACCAAAAAGAAAGTGAAAGAGTTAGTTAGCATTACTTAAGAAATATCCCCTATTCACACTTTTCTGAATATCCTGGCCCTGCTACTTAAAAACCCCCTACGTTTCCTTATCAGGGCCGGGATATTCACAAAAGTGTGAAAAGGGGATATGCAATCTTTATTTTTAATGAAGAACTTTGTTGTTTTTGAATGATTATGTTTTTCAAAATAATAATTTCAAACTTGGATCATGAATTTTTCGGCCATCAATTATTTAAAAAAAAGGTGGTTTAATTTTATTAATAATCAAACCTGAGTTTGATCAGAATTGGCCCAAATAAAATATTAAACTTTATAATAAATTGGAGGAAATATATTATTAAGCGTTTTGGTCAGATCATAGAAGTATTAAACTAAAAGGTAGGTTATACAGCAGAAGAAAAAAATAATTTTGTATAACCCACTTTTTTGTTGAATACTCCTATCATGTCAGCTAACACGATTTATAGCTTAAATTGACGTTTATTTCCAGACAAAAAGTTTCGTCAGATTATATCGAAAGTACTCCAAATTTCTTATTACTGCTGCATGTATAACCCTTGAAGGGAGTGGGTGAGGATACTTTAGCTGGTTTTGAAAAGTTTTCAAGAGCAATTTCGGAAGGTTATCAAATTTTATATATTTTCATTATAAGCATCGATTTTTTAACATAATAAGCTATCGTTTAAAAAAAATTTGGGTCAATTTTATAATTTTTTGGTTGATTTTGGCCATTTTCGACGTTATTATCAAAAAGTTTTTCGACAGTTTAGATTTGTCAAGGAATATTATTGTCTTCATCTACGTAGAATTTGAAAGGCTTTCCGATAGAAGCAGTAAAAAACTTAAGCTAAGTTCAACAGTTGCTCAAATCGTCAATTTAAAGTTTAAATTGCCGTTTCACCCTGGAGAAATACCCTGGAAGAAATTTATTTAGAAAATTTATCTTCAAGTTATTTAGACTGGGTGTACCCTTATCCGTACGCACCCTTATCCGTACGCACCCTTATCCGTACGTTGTACCCTTATCCGAACGATTTTTGGCCGAGCTGAGGTGTACGGATAAGGGTACACCCAGTGTACTTTCCTTCCTAGATAAATATCTTGAATTAAAAGTCAATTTTTTTCCAGCGGTATGACCCTCACAACAGCCAATTAGGGAAGCTGACTAGAAAGCCTTTTAAAAGGCTACTTCCCGCATTTCATGCCGGGATTGAAATTGTCTAGAGCCATTTGACAATTTTGATAATACATTTAAGAAAAACCATAAAAATTGAATTTAAACCTTTTTTGGAGAATATGAGAGTTATATGTGTTAATTAACAAAATTAATAAGTTATAAAAATAAGATATAATTAGTATCTATAATCGCCAATTCTTCCAGAAAACAGAATTTGTTTTCAAAATATGTATAAATCAGAAAAACATCATATCGACGTGAACTCAGTAGAAAATTCTTTACAAATAAGATTTTTTTCGATATTTATAAAACCTTATTCGAAAATTTGTAGTAGAATTCGCAATCATGTGAAGAGAACAATAGCTGTTAAAGTTGCCAAGTGTTCTCGAAGTTTTTATTACAAATTGCAAAGTTGAAGGACTCCGTTGGAGATATTTTGTCATGATATCACTCTTAAACGCAAGCTTTAAGGAAACTTCACATATCCCTTTATTGCCGTCTCCCAAAGATTTGGTCCCTCAAAACACGGGGGAGGGGGTGAGAAAACCACGCATCATTTGAAAACGAGTCATCCGATTTAGTTCTTAGATAGCTCAAACTGAGCACAATTTTCTAATCAATATAAACATTGAAAATTGTTTTTAGTAGGACCAATGTTTTTATTTTTTTTCTAAGATAACTGAAATTGTTTCATTATTAGTTTTGTTAAAAAATAGAAACAAAGGTCTGAGAAAAAATAAAAACAATGGTCTTATTCGGACCAATTTATATTTTTTATTATTCACTATATATTGTTGCACAGTTTGAGCTATCTAAGAACCTAATCGGCTGAGTCGTTTTTGAAAACCGCGTTGTTTTCTCACCCCTTGTGTTTTTGAGGGACCAAATCTTTGGAAAGAGGAAATAGGGACTATTGACACCCAATTGCTTGAATCAAATTAAGCGTTTTAATTATTTTATAAAGATCCAAAACAATATGAAAAGAGAAAAATTTTATGTTAAAATCCCTCTGCCTCGAGACAATCATCCCGCCTGAGAGAATAAAGGTTAATCTTTTTTATCAACCAAAACAATTCCAGGGTATCTTAGATGAATTAACTGTGGAGAACCACTAAAACTAGACGCTCAAGATGCAGCCACGCTTAGACCGCGTGGTCCACTCAGCGGTACAATACTTACTTATCTGGGCCAATAATAACTAAAGTAATGAAATGAGCAGAATATAAAAAAATCACAGCGGGTGATCAAAACTGTTGCTTTAACAAATAAATGAAACAATAAAATTGTTTTTAACAGCATAAAAAAAAATCTAAAAAATAAAGTATAAAAGTTTTTTTCTTCTAGTAAAAATGTTTTTTTTGAAAGAAATTAATTTTTAAAGAACACAAAAAATCAAACCAGGTGATGGGAGGGAAAGATAAAAAATAAACATAACCACAAAAAAATATATAAAACTATGTACAAAAAAAAATGCTTTTTTTTAATTTTTTTCAAAATAGACAAAATTTCGAAAAAATTCCCATAACTTGTAAATTTACCTGTATTACTACAGTCGTCGATAACTGTTACAGTGTGTCCTGCTATGAGCAGTTCGACTACTGTATGACTTCCAATAAAACCGGCGCCACCGGTCACCAAAATGTTCATCGGTGAAATTTGTTCTTTCTCGGCCCTTGAATCTGGTTTTTCAGCGTCTTCAAATTTATCGATATTTTTCTCTAAATCGTCCGTTACAATCTCTAGTTTTTTAAAGTTTCCCAGATTTTCCTCCTCTGATTCCTGTTTTTCAGGGGCCATACTTGATGTCGGCTCGGTTTGCCCACTAGGATGGGACGAATCCGGGTGAAAAACCTCATCCGATGCGACACCCTTACACATGATAAGCAAGAGAGTGAGGAGAAGCAGGGCAAACGCCATTTTTATGGACCTAGGCCCCCAAGGCATCCGTAGAATCACTTGTTACGATCCAGTGTAATCAGATAACAAAGCACTAGAAAAATTAAATTATTTGAGTGTCGACAAAGTGAAAAATAAAAAGTTTCAATCTCCTGGGATTTCTTATTTCTGTTATTAAAATTGTATTAAAATATGAGCTCAGCACTGAATTTTTATACAGTAAAACTTAAAAATTTAACTTAAGTACCCTTGACCCCTGTACTTAAAAATCAAAAATAACTCTGGACACACTAATTTGAAGAAAAACATATTTAATTCCCTCTTCACGCTACGAAGTTATGATTCAGCTCATTTTTAAGCTTCAAGAATATTTAGTAAGATTTATCAATTTATAAATTCATATTTTTCTCTGACGAAGCTGGAAATTTGTCTTAACCTATTTTCTAAAAATAATTTTTTATTCGACCTTTAAATACTTTTTACGAAATTGAAGAACTTAATTTAATACTGTAAAATTCTTGAAAATGAAATAATTTATTTCGAAACTAGTTGAATAAATATATCAAAAAAATGTTTAAATACTTTCATCACTTTTCTCTGCCCACACACAATTCTGAAAATTCAAGGTTTCGAATCTTTGAAGTCTTGAAACTTATATTTTAAAAACCTGAAAGATGCTCACGTAAAAAGTTGTTTAATAAATTTAGAAAATATTATTTTCGATAAAAATGATATTATTATCCCTAATTTATTGAAGTCTTTAAAATTGGAAAAAGACAATTTTTTCGAGTTATTTTATTTCAACTGAATCATATAGCTATAATTCTTAAACCAAAGAAGGCAGAAAAATAATTTCAAAACCAAAGGATAGAGATGTGTGAAAAGCTCAAATATCATTACTTTCATGGAAGTCGTGTGTTCTTAACTATAAGAACATGCGCGCTAAATGACTAGCTGTGCGAATCAGCACATTTTGAGTATACGGGTTAAAGCGTTTGTAGATGAATGAGGATTTGATGGTTTCTAAAAAACGGCCTTACTTATAGTGAACTATATACGATTTCTACAAATACGATTTCTACAAATTTATAATTCTTTTTTCACAATTTATATTTTGCTTCAAATAATTTTTCTAAAGCTTCTGGTTTGTGAATTACATCGATTTGGTGAATTCTGAAGAGAATCTCGCTGCCATTGTTCACTGGATTAGAACTCAAAAAGGTGATACAAATATTTTTCTGCTGCACTCGCCCTTCAAATATTTCTCTGAACCAATCAGTCTAAAAATCCTGAAGATGCTAATAAAAAGCGAAACCTTGAAATTTGTTAATTAATTTTTATGATTTGGTGAATGTTGTAAAACTGAATACTACGTGTATGAAATGAGTTTTTGAACTTGAAATTTATTTTCTTAATTTACAAGGCTTTTCTTTAAGTAAACTAAAGTACATAATAATAATTTTATTTCTATTCTGAATCGATGATAATATTTGATGGTCCAATCAAAAAACATATCAAAATTATTATTTTGGCGAGAAAACGATGTTTGAGAAAAAAACATTTTTCTAGCTATTTAGATCAAAAATATGAATTCAATAAACCGTCACTTGTAATTGATTCTTACGTCAAATTGTTTGGCCCGTAAAATAAGACAAATTATAACTTCGTTGCATGTAGAGTCAACTAAATATGATTTCTAAAATTTATTTAGTGCTTATTGGCACGTGTTCAAGGACAGGGTTGTTAAGAAATGCTTAGTACATAGATGTTAAGAAATATTTCGGAAACAATCAAAAACTATAACAACATTCATATTCGAAATTTCCTTGAGTGAGAAGATAGTATTGGTGACCCAAAGTTTGTTTTTTTCTGTGGTTAATTGGCTGAAAAATATTAAGGTATGAACGGCAAAAATTTTCAAATTATTTTGAAACTGTAGCACTTGAAAAAATATAACATTTAGTACAATTTTTTTTTAATTGTCAGCTATTGCTCAAAAATGAGAACCAATTTTTAAAATTGTCTATGTTAAAGCTCGAAATTTTTTATCAAATATTTTTCGAATAAATAAAAAACATATCAAGCTTAAAAATAAGGAACTTTGATAACGGTTTTTCATTTTTGAGCAGTAACTGATAATTTAAAAAAAAATGTACTGAACGTAGTATTTATTCGAAAGCTACAACTTGAACATAATTGAAAAAAAAGTTAAGCAGAAAATATTTGCCGTTTTTACTTGAGTCTGATAGCACCAACTTGCATAAATCATACATATCCCCTATTCACACTTTTGTAAATATCCGGGCTCTGATAAGGAAACGTAGTGTGTTTTTAAGTATTAGGGCCGGAATATTCACAAAAGTGTGAATAGGGGATATGTATGATTTCTATTTTTGCCTAAATTACATTCAATTGAAACCGAAAAAAACTTTTCATCAAAATATCACCATTTGAACTATGAAATCGAAAGTGGCGATAATATACCGCTGACATGCTATAACATCCCAGATTCAAGCTTTATCAAACTTTAGGGACACCTCACCCTCGAAATTATCTAGTCTGGCTTTTATCTTAAAAAACATTATCGGATACAAGCATTTATTTGGATGCCAAATAAATTTAAAAACCGGTTCGATTATTATATCATTAACTGAACTCAAAATCAGGCCCCGGCAAGCCAGTGACATGTTACTGGCTATTTCGCTATATCGAAGATTATGCCTGGGTAGTTTTAAAAACTTACTTTTTACTTGTGGGTGTGAAAAATATAGAAATGTCACGTCCTACGGGGTCATGTTACATACCAGGATAATTTCATTGCGATTCATAAAATAAAATTGAAAAAAAAATTTGGTGTAATATGACTCAATTAGAGACAAAACAAGTGTCATTGCTTTTGGAGCAGTTATCACCAACCGTATTTGTCGAGAACTTGACTATATTTGCCTGTGATTTTTTCACCAAATATCTTGAAAATCATTGGTCAGCCAATCGAATCAACATAATGTAGTTTAGTCACTTCCGCGACGTGACATTTCTATTTTTTTATTACAAACACAAGAAAAAAGTAAGTTTTTAGACCTACCCAGGCATAATCTTCGATATGTTCTCCAGAATATTTAAAAAATACTCTTTTTTCGCAATTATTCGTCGGTTCTCACAAAAACACAAAGCCTGATCTTGAGCGCTTTTTGCGATTACGACCAAAAACTCGTAATATGATTTTAAAGGACCAATAACTCATTGGCAATTAGAGACATTTTGGAAGACAATTTTGTTCGATTTTTTCGGAAGTATGCTCAGAAGATAGCGGTGATTTTAAAGTTTTAGTGGTAACATTTTAACAAAAGATATTTTTTAGGTTTATTTTGAAATCTTAGAAACAATTCGTTGAATACTTATAAAAAATCGTTAAAACGAGATCATATTTTTTATGGAAACCCAAGACAGAACGTGGAACGTTTAAACTAAAGTGTATTTATATTTTTAATTTTCAGTCTAATTCTACTTAACAATTAAATAACGAAGTTTGTTGTGCAAACATACTACTACATAACTTATCTGACATAAGGTTTATTTATCATTTAACTTCACATTGGTTTTTTCAACGTTTCATTTGTTATTTTTAATCTTTTTCGAGATAATAATTCGTTTTGAATAGCAACGTTTCGATAGTCCATTTTGAAGTTGATACAGAGGGAGGTGCTATATGTAAGATTATACTTACGTGTTCCATAGTCTATGGGCAAAAGAACTTTGACGTCAGAGACCTGAAGAATCACGTGATTTGATTGGTCAATAAACAAAAGTCAATTTATGTTGACCAATCAAATCACGCGATGCTTGAGGTCTCTGACGTCAAAGTTTTAAGGGACACGTAAGCTTAATCTGAGATATCGAAGATAATTCTTTGGTTAGTTTTCTCAGTCATGCGTAATAACTGTGATGTCAAAAAAGATAGTGACCAATCAAAAAACACGATTCTTAAAATAAGTTGACAATTGTGTGATTTGATTGGTCACTATCTTCTCTGACATCACAGTTATGTGGCGTGAGTGAAAAAGCTTACCAAAGGATAATCTTCGATATAGCAGGACTAATATCGTCGAATTTGTCAATATAGCCGGAAAAAAAACATCGCGATTTCACAATCTTTATCTAAAAAATTTCCAGTGCCCATATCCCGAAAAAACTTATCAGGTCTCCCCTAGAGGGGCCCCTGTAATATGTTCTTGAGTTGAGAAACAAACAGTTTAAATTCTAGAGGTTTTCATATTATTAAAACCACGTGGTTTCCTTCACATTCAAAATATTTTAGATTTTTAGTTCAAAATAACATGAGGATTTAGCAAAAAATCTACACTGATTATAAATTGGCTATTCATCTGATGAATTTCATCAGCAATATTATGAAAATACTTTTAAAAATATGTTCATTTCAAAAAAATTGTTATGCTTTTTAGCGTCGTAAGGGGACGATCGAAGAAGTACATCCTGTAAATGGGTCAATTTTATAAGGTCTTTTTTGTTAAATACTGCTGCGAAGAAAAAGCTTGATTCCACCAATGTAGGTCACTACAGGATTCGTTAGAAATTAATTCAATAATTTAATGTGCTGTTAATATTTGGAGCTGTTATTATAAGATACAGAGTTTCTAATAGAAACATCAAACTGTTTGAGTATAATCATTCACGAAATATCTTTGGTGACGTTTTCGATTACAGTGATATGACTATAAACGGACAGGAAGAAACCGTTACCTTGTCCGGTGAAAGTATTGACAAAATTTTCTTCTCCAGGGCTATCCGTTTAAAGTCATTGGTTGAAATTTTTACGTTTTTTTTAATTATGAAAATTTTAAACATAGATTGAAAGGTTCAATAAATTATCATTACTTAAAGAAATATGTCCTTACGGGGCTGTCTGGTGAGCCAAAATTTTGGGCTCAACCTTGTCTGTCAAATATCCCCTATTCAGACTTTTGTAAATATCCCGGCCCTACTACGTAAAAACAAACTACGATTCCTGATCAGGGCCGGGATATTTACAAAAGTGTGAATAAGAGATATATACCTGCATGAAAAAAGTTAAAGTAGCTATTTTTTGCGTTTTTATTCAAAAAATTTTGGACGAAAAATAGGTAAAAATTTTTTAATGCTTTGAATTTTTTTAAAACATTTCAAACTTGAAAGTTCGAACTCAAATCTTTCCTAAAATAGATACAAAATGATTTTAATAAGCTGATACATATTTATTCTGATTCAGCTAACGATAATAAGCGCAAAAAAATAAACCAAATAATTATTTTCGTAAGTTAAATTGACGCCAGTCTGCCGAGTCGCTGCCACCCTTTTAAACTCATATCACTGATATAAATTATATTGGATTTTTCGCTTTTTGGCAGCAAATTGGTTAGTAAAACTAATCATATCTCTTATTACCGACCCTCAGAGTACATTTGATTCTGAGCATTTGATTGGTTTAATCTGACCAATGAAATCGACCTATTCCGCAATCCAGGGTTTTTGATTGGGTGCTAATATCTTGCGTTGTTTGTTTCATTCAAATATTTAGGCTCTGTACTCTGAGGGTCGGTAATCCATATAGTCAGCGAATAGGCGGCCGATTTTTTGGCTCCCTATAAACTGCAAACTATGACCGTAAACAGACAATTCAAAACGGTTCCCTGTCCGTTTCAAGTACTGTGGTCTTTGGCCAAGCGTACACTTTTGAAATGAAATCCCGTTTGGTCCGGTCAGACTTACCATATTTTGTGCGCTTATAACTGTTCAAAAATCCCGTTTTGTCCGCTTAGACTCACTTCAAACCAAATTTTCAGAAAAAATGCGTAGGTTTTGCCCGTTTTGTCCGCTTGGCCAAAAACCACAGTAATTAGACGATATGGAGACAAAAATAAAGTTTTCAGTTCAAAAAGAGAACCGCGTGGGCGTTAGAAATGACGTCATAATTTGAAAAGTTTTTTCAAGTTTATCTTAGTTAAAAATCATGAAATTGCGTAAGTTTTTTTGGAGATATTGGCAAATTCAGCGATATTTGGCCGGCGATATGGGACCTGTAACACTGGGACTGTAGTATTCTAATTGCTACAAAACAACGTTAGTTTTTTTGATAATAAATGTAAAATAATTAAAATGCTTTTGAATAATTAACTAAAGTTTTGGATAAAGTCCCTAAAAGTCTCGGTTATTATTCTCTAAACTGTTTCTATTAGTTTTTTAGACAATAATAATAAGGCCACATTTCAGAAAACCCGCCTACATGAAATCAAATTTTATCGAGAATTTCGTTTTAAATAGGTGATTTTGTTTTGACCTATTTTAGAGCCCTTTTCTGGATACAAGTGCGTCCAGCCTAAGCCTGCTTGAAGCTCTCGAACACGTTGAAGTGTCCGTGGTAGTCCAAGCTGGCCCCAAACTGGGAATTTTTGGAAAACATTTTTTTCTCAAAAGTAAAGTTAAACTTCAGAAATGACAAATTTGGGGGACTTTTTTAATATATATCGAAAATAATCCTTATGGCTGCTTTCTCACTCATGTTTCATAACTGTGAAGTCATCAAAGATCACAGCCAATCAAATCACACGATTGTCAACTTATTTGAAGAATCGTGTGAATTGATTGGGCACTAGTCACAGTTATAACGATAATTAAGGTTCTTGACAATAAAACTACTCATTTTAATATAAACGTTTTTCAATCAACGTTTAACAAAAAATCCGTGAAAGGCCACTTTTAAGTTTTGTATTCTAATTTTTTTTGCTAATTATGAAAGTTTATTAAGTAAAGATTTGTAGTTACAAATTTTTAAGAAATGCAGTCCCAAGATCTAATCACCCCGCTGTTTTTGCCGAGGTGTTGTTCAAGTTTTAAAAATGTAATGGCTTGTGCCTCGAAAATGGGGTTGAATTATAAAAATTATTAAATACAGTCCCTGACTTCTTCAAATGCGAAAAAAATCAAAAAAAATTTGCACTTTAAGGGGTCAAAGAGGATTATGCGCCCTATGAAGAAAAAATGCGTTTTTTCTAAAGGCAAATGGTTTTTTTCTTGATATCTTTATGTTTTTTCGATTTTTTAAATAATTTTCTACAAAAAACGATTTGTAGTTTGGTAAATTTCTAGTTTCTAAAACTTAAAAATTCGAATTTAAATTTTCTAGTTTTCAAAAAATTTGAAGTTTCAATAATACGAAAAATTTGAAGTTTCAATAATACGAATAAATCTGTAGAAAACAATTGATCACAAATCCTAATATAAACTTCTTGCTCAAACGTGCAGGTGAGATGTTTCTACTGATTTTTTCCGGTTTCGATATAATGAGTCATTCGAAATGACTCATTTTTCATTTTGGTATTATTTTTTAATTCATCAATAGTACTTGATATCCAAATTAGTTTTTGGATACATATTTTCATAGACTTGTTCTCAGAGAATGATAATAAATCGAAACGTAGTTTTCAGATCTAGAAAGTTATTCTGATCATACCTTCATTACAATCTGAGAAATTCCTAATTCAACGTGTTCAAAGCATACAATAATGTACCAGTAAGACAGCCTAAGTAGCCAAGAATATCAAATCCAGCGTTGAAAACTCTCGGGAAAAACTTGTGAAATTTTGTAGGTGTTATGGCGGTATTGACACTTTTGGCGATATCGGGGCCCATGTTTAAAAATCTCGAAAACTAGGCAAAAACTAATGATCCGGCTTAGGCTAGGAATATTTTTAAAATTATTATAAATTAAGTGCGATAAATTACATAAGAACGGAATCGCACTGAGCTAAACGAGCAAAAGAACAGAAGTTTTCAAACTATTTGAAAAGTGACATGTTTTATTTTTTACAGTCCTACAAAATATCCAACTACCACGGTGTAAATTTAACGTTTATACATCGGTTATAACAGCTATAACACTGCGAATATTTTTAAGTTTTTTCTAAACTTCAAGTTGAAAGACTTTCAACTTTTGAAAAAAATTCTCTGTTTCGAAATCTGTACGTTTAAATCTTATTATTTAATAAATTAATTTAATACAAAGATTTAAATCGTACAGATGTCGATACAAAAAATTTTGAACTTGAAGTCAAAGTAACTGAAAATAATTGCGGCTGTTGATACACGGCGATCAACTTTATAAAGACCTATAGAGGGCCCTTTAACTTGCTTTAAATCAGCTGAAATTTTAGCTGTGACCTCTTCATCGGAAAAAAGACTAAAAAATTCGCAACGTTTTTTTTCACGATGCTTTTTCGCTATTGTCAATTTTAAATATTGGTCTGATGCCTTAAAAATTATGGCCAATTGAAGCCATTTAAAAATTTACCAATCAGCGAAAAGCATCGTGAAAAATAACGTTGCGAAAATTTTTTAGTTCTTCTTCGATGAAGAGTTCACAGCAAATTTCAGCTGATTTGAAGCAAGTTAAAGGGCCCTCTACAGCGTCATTTATACAGTTGACCGCGTGTGATACTACCCGCAGTTGTCATTCTCGCACATCGCGAAACAGATTGAGTGGCGCGGAGCCCTATCTCACAATGGGCAAGTCAAAGCCCCATTGGCTGACATTTTTCCCCCGTTGCTGCACCATACATTTCTTTTGGTAAGGTTTTATCCAATGTGAATTGACGGTTTAATTTACAGTGGTACAAGTACACGTTGGTTAGTTTGACATGTTCTGTGGGACTGGTGAAAAAAAAAATGTCACTTTCAATAATTCGAAAAATTCAGTGTTCTTTTTGCTTATTATATATTAATATTAAATAGTTAAATTATAATAAATTATGATTGAATAATGGTTGAAAATAATAAGAAATAAATCGAAAACGTTATCCAGAACGAATAGAGTTTTCTAAAAATTAAGTAAAGTATTAAGTAAGTATTAAACAACCGATTCTTTGATTTTCCGATTATATTACCATTTTCTCTTGGACAGACTTGGATTGACAAAAACAATAAATATTAAAATTGCTGTGAGGGCAAACTAAGTTATTTCGAGAAGGAATAAAGACATCATTTTGACTGAATTTATACGGTCAATGTTTTAATATTTTCAGATTTTATTCTGAAGCATCTTTTTAAAAAACTATATTAATTTTTAGCATTTAATTTCTTTTTTAATTTTATTTTTCTTGTTTTATTTATTTTATTTTGGTCCATAGCAAAAGGTCTAAATGGTATGCGTGATGAGTAATTGTTTTCTTGATATGACTTATGCATTAATGATTAGGTGTTACCATAGGCCTTAAAATTCCAAAGTTTTGGCCATGGAATTTACTTTAAATAAACCGGTGAAATCTTAGATCTATAGGGTTTAAGATTTTCAGTATATCCTGTATAATCCACTGGTTGAATTTAAAATAATAAATTTTACTTTTTTCTCTATAAATAACCATTACATTCAACGATTTCATGCCAACAATAAATTTCTCTTTATTAATTCTGGTAGTGAAGTTACCTGTTAAAAGCAGAAGTGACAGGAGCAATTTTTCTTTCTTTCGCGAGACCAAGTTGAATGATCCCGACGCGGTCTGATCAAAAGCGAAAAATAATTTTTGCACCAAACCGACATAAATCTAGAAACTTATTAAAAATTCCGAGAATTTTTTCAATTTATTGAACTTGAAAACAAACAAATATTCTTTTCATAAAATCACGGTGTTTCTAGAAACCACCCATAAACATTTACACTATTTTTTACTCGAATAAAATTTAAAAACTGATTAAATTTGATAAATTTTATCGGCGAGTCTAGTGTCGATATACTTATATCGAAAATAAAGTCAATGACCAGTTACCAGTCCTCCTGGACGATTTTCAAACAATCAGAACCGACCGAATTTAAAACATTTCTTTACCTTAAAATTAACTTTCTGCATGACCAAATCACTTCCGGAGGGAGGCATAAGAAGGGTTTCTAGATTACCTCGGGTCAGGTGGGGCGAAATAATTACTATATTGAAAATGCAGTGATTGATCTAGCCCCATAAATCTGGCCCAGTTTTCTGGGAATGACTGAAAAGTCACCCATCTTGTCCTTCTAAAGAGCTCTTACGAGTAAAATTTACGCTCTTTTTCCTCATCGAGGTTTTTTATTGAGCTTTCGTAAACTTCTCCAAAACCTGTCCTTCTATCAAAATCTTTTAGTTCAGTAAAATGACCAATAAAAGTTCAAATTAAAAGTAAAAAAAAAGTAACCTTCGATTACGAATTGTATCGTGGGAAGAAATGAGGATAATAGACGGCTTTTACAGTAATACAGCAGGGTGGGGCCGCACTCTGCTATGTAGCTAACTATTATAGAAGTTATACCGTATATAACTTATACGGCATTATTAATACCTGATCTGGAATAGTAATGTTTCGAATTTGAAAATGACACTTCCCTCGACACTTTACAAGTATCCGATTAATTTCTAAAAAGTCGAATAAAGAGAGCCCAGTATCGCCGAAAGAAAAAATTTCGGCGATATGGGCACAAAAATTAAAAAAACGCGTAGGCAACTTTTTAATTTTATAAGGACTTTCACGATAGGTTTTAATGACGTGAAAAGTCAAAAAGCAAAGAATTTTACACTCCACCAAACGCTATCAAATACAAGTTGATCAGAGTATACAGGGTGTAAGGTTTTTCCCTTCTTTTTCCAAACTGGTTACACTTGATTTCCGCCGTTTTGATTGGTTGAATCTGAGAAAACTCTTCTGAGAACCAATCAAAACGGCGGAAATCAAGTGTAACCAGTTTGGAAAAAAGAAGGTAAAAACCTTACACCCTGTATTTGGGAAATCCAGTCCTGGAAGTGACGTCATTCATGACGCCAACAAACAAATTAGATATATAAATCTCAAATTCCGTGATATTGGCACATTCGGCGATATTGGCACTGGAAGTATTTTAACTAAAAATCGTGAATTTGAAATTCGGGTAATTCGGCGATATTGTCCCCCCCCTGTACAAAGGTACAATGATTTCAACGTCGCCTTAAATTATAAATTGTTCATAAATTTTTTCTTCCATAATAGAAGTTATATTTATAAAAATTAAGTTTTCTTTGTAATACAAATTTTGTAAATTATATTTAGATAAATATGATTTTCAAAGTTCAACAAATAAGTCAGATAAATTTTCGAATTTTTTCTTCTATCATAAACAATAAGCTTAAAAAAATAAGCAATTAAATAAATTTATTTGATTCAAAACATAAAAGAGCAAAAATGTCTCGTGGTTAACCGCAGTTTTAAAATGCGAAACGTTGCCACTGATTGAGAATAAAAAGGAAATTATTATTAATTATTGCAATTCAATGAATTAGAATTTTATTTTTCGTGGTCACAAGTAGAAGAGTACACCTAGTTTGTGTCACCAACTAACCATTTATGGAAACCCCCTGTTATGAAAACCCATTACCATGTAATGGAAACCCATAAGTTATGGGCCATAACCCTTTAATGAAAACCCAATACCATTTATGGAAACCATTTTTTTTCGCGAAAGTGGGTTTCCATAAATGATTAGTTGGTGTGAATAATATTTATGACGTTTTTTCATTTATTAATTTTTTCTCGGATGATAACTTCAGAAATTTTTAAAACGTCATTTCCTGCTGAAGACAAAATTTTTACAAATTCTGAAAACGTTACAGCGCCATTTGGATTCAGCTTGGTTTCGCGAAGCATTTCATTGATTTCATAATCGGTGACATTTTCACCCAAGCACATCATAGTTTCTTTCAGATCGGAAAAGTCAATTGTGCCATCATCTTAAAATTATATTATTTATGGTTTCTCGAAAAGTTAAGTTGTGAATATTTACATTTTAATATATTCCTAAATAAAGCAAAACTAGTCGAATTCTATTTATTTAACACTTTAAATATATCCCTATACAAAGAAGGTTGTTATTTTTTGTTTGATCTAGTACATTCGTACTACTTAATGAACATAATGTACTAGACCAAACTATAAAATAACAACCTTCTTCCTCAAGGGATATGAATAATTTCTTTTTCTTTTGTATTCTGATAAAAACCGCCAAAAAAGGGATGAAATTTCGAATTTTCTGCTAATTTTTGCTCTCATGCGCCAAAAATTGTAAATAAATTTCAGACTTTGTATTTTCCACTGCTTCAAGGACACTCCAGAAATTTGACTATGCCGACAAATTAAAAATAAGATAAAACGAAATTATAAAAAGTTATTGAACGAGCGCCAATCAGCATGAAAAATCATTTACATTCTTGAGTGTCTTAAGTTAAGACTCTTATAATGATTTTAAATAAAATTAATAAAAAATGCATTTGAAAAAATCAATATTTTTCTTTTCATAATTTTTTACCATTTTTGTCTAAAAATCTGAAGATTTCGTACAACTCGTCGGTTTCAATATCTTCTGTTAAAATGACTGCCAAAAATTGTCCAATATCAAGCTTTCGATTTTCGTCAAATTTACAAACTTGTCCTATAATTTTCTTCGAAAGTGGTCTGCCTAGATTTCCCAGCTCCAATTCCAATAAATTGATATATCCATCAGAATCAGCATGCTCATAAAATAGCTTTCTATAGAAATCCAAAACATCTTTTGACGGAACAGTTGTACAAACCTAAAAATAAAAATTTATTAAGTAACTAACTAACAGGCACATAAAGAAATAAGATTATTTCGAAAAAATGGTATGTATTGAAAATACGCCAGTTTCAAACTTACTGATTGGACTAAATTTAGCTGAAACCAGGTAAATTTATCTATATTGTCCGAACCGCCCTATTATAGATCCGCTTCGTCAAAAGGCTGAAAGTCTCGTGAATATTTCTTGTAATTGAACTTTTAACGTTAAAAATTCATCAAAATAAATGTCAAGATCGAAAATTAATACAATTGAAATATTCTACAATTATTAATTTCAAAAACTTCGAATCGGAGATTTCTTGATCGCTTTATTGACAAAAATTTTAGAAAACTCCTAATTTTGATTAAATTAATGATTTTTCAGACTCATTTGCTGTTTCATGCGATTTTATTTAAGATTTTATATCTTGTTTAATGTGAAAAAACACAAAAACGATAAGAATGTACTATACTGGGAAATAAGCGTCTCTGGTTGACCGACAGGACTAACCAGTCCTCTTAAAATACGTATCCTACACTACACATGACACCTTTTTTACTCTATTTTTGAGTTTTTTCACTCTGAAGAAATATATTTAAAAAATTCTTGATCATAAAAATTTTGTTCATAATTTTCGCCCAATGGTATTCTTTAGGGAAATAAAAAATAATCGACCAGTTTGGAAATCAAAAATAATCATTCAAATTAAATTTAACCTACAATTTTTGCAATCAATTTTGCATTCGTGTAAAAAAATTTCAAACTTTCGATCTATCCCGAAAAAAATTTCCGGTTCCACAAAAGTAGCTTATTTTTCTTTCGGGTTATTACTTAAAATTTCAAATTATTTTCTATTGAAATATTTATCCGAATTTAATTTTAAAGACTACTGTTTAACAGTTAAACTTTAACTCGGAAAGGTTGACCGATCATACCTTAATGAAAAGCAGAGAAATTAATCAGCGAATTTCATAGCTTCCTTAGCGAAAATTTCATAGAAGGAGCGAAACAAGAAAAAACAACGAAAAAAAGGGTGCATTTTAATCATGAATCTCAAATATAAAATAATATAAAGTCCGTGTCCTTTAAAAGATCAGTTACCCCAGTACTGAATTGACCTGATCGACTTTCTAAAACGTGGCCATTATTTTAGGGAGTGTAGTTGACAAAAAGATCTTCGGGCCCGTTGTTTTGCGTTCGCGTTTGACCCGTATATTCAAACCCCCCTAAGTGGTCAAAAACGAACAAAATACAAGGAGGGCATCTTTTTTGTTAACTGTTAATAACAGTCTGTTATGCGACTTGAAGTCATTTTTATGGACGTATACCGTTTTCATCGATAATTTTTATGGTTGACTTTTTTCCCTTTATCATTTGCTATGAAAATGGCGTTGGCGTTAAAACCTCTCTTATAAACAAATAAAAATGTATACAATTGAAATATGGGTGTGTTAATATCACAATCATTGTCAGAAATACACTTTCATAATTTTATTATTGTCAATGCAAAAATAAAATTTTCAAAACATTTAGAACATATTCTAGAAATTTTCATAGAATATATTTAATGTTTTCTGCCCACACATTTCTNTAGAGTTAAACATAGGCCTTTTTAAAAAATCGACCAAGAAAATTATCGATGAAAATGGTATACGGTATACCGTATACCTAGGGAGCGCACGAGGCGAATGTCTAAGTCTTGAATGGTTGCTCTTGAAGCTAAACGAGAAGAAAAATCTTCAGCAGAATTTAAAATGAATGAATAAAAAATTAAATTTTTTTTCGATTTTTTACCGGTTAAAATACCGGTTTTTTGTATAAATTTGGGCTGGTGACGTGGGGATCGTCGGGGATTTTTAAATTTTGCTTTTTTTCTGTTCTCCAGTAAATTTGACGTATGTGCTCGAAAAATTGGACCTGGGAAGAGCTGGGAAAATTTTTTAGAAATAAATTAGTATCCCAGATTGGAGATTTTCTTCCTTCGAATTGACCAAATTTTTTTCAGATTTTTTTTTTTCAAAAATTTTTAATTCCAAAAGGTAGCAAATTTTATTCTGGCAACGGCCCTAGTTCTGAAAAATTAACTAAGTGGAGTTTTGTATGCTAGAATTTGAAGTTAGTGCTCTAAATGGGTGTTTTAAAAAGTCAGTTTCTGACCACTAGATGGCCAAAAAAAAATCTGCCCGGATTCGTTTTTTTCTGGGTCAACAACCCCCGTGAGGTCCAAGAATTTGTATCAAATACTGTATTTCTCTCGTTAGTTTTCCTCGTGCGCTCCCTACGTATACCCCATTTTTATGTTACCTTCATGCTTGAATAATTTTCTCGATGTTTACTCAGTTAACTTGAAGGTTTTTTCAAGTGTACTTTGAACAAGTCTATTTGGATTGAATTCGATTTAACATTAATTTATTTATTATTTTATTGAAAATTTGCAAAATAGAAATAGACTGAATATAATGCAGAATATAAATAGACAGCAGCTATTAATATATTATCAGCGAAAAAAGACGATCTATTATTTTCAGTAAAAATTCTAATTTTATATTCTACGAATGAGAACGCTCACCAAATAAATTTGCTACGACTTTTGCTTTCTTTGAAATATTGCGAAAAAAATATTGAGCAATTCAGATGAAAAATGAACGGAATGAAAGATACTTATATTTCATAGGTTTTGCACAGCATGTAAAAATTGTTAAAAATATTTATAATTGTTGATTAGTTTCATGGAAAAACAAGTTGAAGTAATTTTTTTTAAATATGCTTCCATAAATAAATTTATCTGTTTACATTCTCGATATTTTGAATATTTGCGAACACGTTTATTGCCTTAATTACAATCGATGTCGAGACCGAAAGTGATTAATTGTATCAAATCCAATATAGTTGGTTCAGCGTCCTGTTGTATCTAGCAAATTTCGAAATTTTATTGTAACCCATTGTACATACAATTAAACATGAGATATTTACAAGTACAATAATTCAATAATGTTATAATCAGAAATTTTTGAAATACGTGAAGAAAAACTCAAAACCACACGGTTTATTTACGCGCGTGAAAAAACTTGGAAAAAAGTGCGTAAAGAAACGCCCGAAATGATTTAAGTGCGTTACAAAGCTCAAAAACTAGTATTTTAAAAACTTTAATTTTGACCACTAGGTTAGGTGAAATAAGTTATGATTCATAATCTATGATAAGAAATATTGATATACAAACAATTGGCCAGATCGTTATTTAGACATTTTTCAATTTCGATATTTGGCTCGCCTCAGCTCTATTTAAAATAATACGAAATTTGAATTTTGTCTTTCTGAAAGTCCTAAAAATTTTGAAGAAAAATTTTAAATCTTCATGATCGTTTAACCCTTGTGAGCACAGAGCCACAATTGTGGCTTTAGCATACCTAAAATCATTAAAACGGCAAACGAGGATCGTGAATCTTTTGTTGTCAAAACACATTATAAAGAATTTTGATTCGGTTCCGAAAAAATAATTGGAAATTTCTTTTCAAATGTTTGTGTCAGAATTCGTACCCCGGTTGCTTGATTTATGAAAGATTTTTGTATGTTTCTCCTGAAAAATCTATTCAGAACTAAATAAAATACATGTGTGAGATTAGCCATTTTGGAAGCGTTTTTGTGCAAGTTTAAATACAAATTCTATTGGTTATCTAGCGGCAGATATTGTTCGAAGTGAAATTTCTAAATTTTCACTTCAGTATCCCAATTAATTCTTCTAAAAGTGAATTTAACTATCAAACTGTCAACATTGTATCATACCATATACCTTGAAAATATGAAAAGTGTAATATCTGCTTTTTAGGAAAAATAAATTTTATCGAAAAATATGATTTTCATCAAAGTTTTACATTTAATTCTTTTATGTATAGAGATAAATCAACGACAACGAGACCGGCTACCCAATACTGCGCATCTTTCCGACGACAAGGTCACTTTGAGACAACTGTACCGTGTATCATCTTGAATAGTTACCTTCTTTCTCACTATTTTCTAAACTAAAAATTGAAATTCTAGAATACAAAATTTCGGATGCGAAAATCTTACTTCTCAACTTCCTTATGCTTGAAAAATTCAAATTCCATCTGCCTTGAGCTTTCTGTAAACAACATTCAAAGTAGAGCCTTAATTGTGGCTCTGGTGTCTTGGCGGAACTTTTTTTATATGCTCACAAAGGTTAAATTATAAACACATGAATAATTTAAGTTTTTTGTAAATAAGTCAAAAAATCAACTTTTCTAACTCACTTAGTAGGATATCTGATATCCGATATCAGTTATGATTTTTTTTTAAAGATAAAAAGATAAGTTGAAGGCCCTACAATAGGGTGGGAAATGCGAATTCGATTTTTATTTAGTTTCTTCTTACTAGGCTTAAAAGATGAACATCAAATTTGTTAACACGAAAACAAACAAAAATTTGAAAAAAAAGTAGCGGACAGGTGTCAAAATTGACTTTGAAATTTTTTTTTTAAATTTTCAAAGTCAATTTTAGGCACTGAAACTAATTTTTTTTGAAAATTTTTATTTTTTCTGTTTTTTTTCATGCGCATCTTTTGAGTGTACTATAAGGAAATATGGGAAATAAAAATTTCAATTTTTTTCCAATTTTTTTTGATTTTTTTCAATTTTTTTTCCTTTTTTTTCATTTTTTTATTTTATCATTTTTTTCAAACACTTTTTAAAAACGAAAAAACCGAGAGGTTTAAGTTGTTCACCCTTATGCGATTCCTATACAATATTGCCTGTTTTTAACATGTGCAGATGGGGATTTAAATGCTGCTAAAAGGGGAACTTTACCATCGCTGCTTTTGAAAACAGCCTAGCAATCAAGGATTCTCCCCTTGTTTTGCCGGCCGAGCAATTCATTCGTAAAATTTTTTTTTAATCTCCCGAAGAAAAAATGTCGAGAAAAAAGAATGTCGAAAATGAAGAGATTAAAGAGATAAAACCAGTTAAAAACCAGACTAAATAGCGACAAACGGTTTTTTGCATTTGAATCCTAACCGATTTATTTCGAACGATAGAAAGTCCCTTTTTTATTCCGGTGAATACCAGTTCACCGGTTATTCGCAGCAAAAAGTTTTTCTTAGTCATTTTGAGCAATTTCTATGAGTCATTACTGGTCACTTGATCAACCTAGGGAGCCAAAAATATTCTATTGCATATTTTTTTCCAAGGTTTCACATGCAGAAAACCATTTGTCGCTTTCTTGTCTAATTCTCCCAGTCGAACTCATAAGTATCTATTTTTTCGGACAAAGCGTTGTGGTAGGGCAAAGCTGTGAATAATTATTTATATTTATAACTTTAAATAAAATTATTTTTATTTTTTTCTTCACAAGACTGTGCTCAGTTTGAGCTTTATGTATATAAAATCGGATTAGTTGTTTGCAAACGCCGAATTATATAAAAAGTTTGTCTAAAAATCTAGTAAAAAACGACCAGGAAGTCCCGTGATAGATATTCCTTTTATAAACATAACCCTTTTGCTTTATACTTTATACAGGAAATTCCACATGATGAGTCAATAAAATCAGTACCCATTTTTGACTTCCGAAATTTCTAATTTCAAATCGTCAAAATTTTCTAATCTACAGTATGTAACATTTTTGCTCATATTTTGAAATTTTAGCATGAACTTGATAGAGACCGCTGATTGGTTAATAAAATTGTTTTATTTCAAGAATGTATTTTGTACTCATATTTTCAAATAAAAAAAACAATTTTGCTCAAAATTCGAGTCGAAAATGATAGCAAACTAAAAAAATCCATTTTTTTTTATTTTTGACACCCGTCCCCTACATCGATTTCCAAAATTTTATACAATTATATATTTTGTGCTCATCTTTTCAATAAAAATAAACAAAAAATTTGCTCAAAATTCGAGTCAAAAATGATAAAAAACTAAAAAAATTTTTTTCATTTTTAATTTTTGACACCCGTCCGCTTCATCGATTTCCAAAATTTTTCTTCCAATTATGTATTTTGTGCTCATCTTTTCGATAAAAATAAACAAAAAAATTTTGCTCAAAATGTATTTTGTACTTATCTTTTCGATGTAAAAAAAAATTACTAAAAATCAGAGTCGAAAATGATAAAAAACTAAAAAAAAAAATTATGTTTTTTCGTTTTTAATTTTTGGCTCCCGTCCACTACATCGATTTTCAAAAAATTTTCAGACAATGTATTTTTTTAGACCGCATCTTAAAAAAATAGATAGACGAAACTAAATACCAAGCGCCTATTTTTAAAGTGGAAAAAACCTGTTTTTCGTCAATTTCACGATTTTTCAACTTCAATTTTGACCAAAAGTAACTTTTTCAAAAAAAATTTCCTATATTTTTTTGAACTTCTTACAAGTTGTTTAGTCACTTGAGTCATTCAAATATATCTATATATGAAATCTCAAATCGCATTTCCCACCCTACCCTACAACCTCCTTAGAAATGGAGCCAGTTTGTCAAATTTCAGATTAAATTAATTGTGTCTTTTCAGTAAAAAGTTTCACATCCAAAATTAAAGTTTGACTTTTAAATATATAGACCTAAATATAAACTAAAGAGTGAAGTTTCACAAATGCAACTCAGGCCCAAAGTGCAGCAACAATAAATAAATACTAACTTTCATTTATCTTTCCAAAATAATTTAAGTAATTTAAATTTAAACATAGACCACTTCGGACCCTATAGGTTTCATTAAGTTAATTTTACCAATTTTTCATTAAAAATATTGTTCTTTAAAATTTGAGGTTATTTCAATTTTCAGAGTGAGAATTATTTAATAAAAAGTGCATGAGAAATTTATTTACCAAAAGCAATATTTTTTGCGAATCGAATATCAATGTTTTAAAGAACCTTAATTTATTGAATTTTATGCCGCAAGAAATCAAATAGGTCCGAATATAAGGTCTCGGGTTTTTTTNTTTTTTTACTGCAAATTTTCTTATGGCTTTTTTAGAAGCTTCGCTGTTTCAAAATGAGTCAGAATATGTTTAAAAATGGGTAATATGTGAATGCATGTAATGTGGAAAAAATAATCTTCGAAAATTTCAGATTTATTGGAATTCTAGAAGATTTAATTTTAACCAGATTTTGTATTTTTGGTTTTTTGACCTCAAATATTGAAAATACAAAATTGGTATAAAATGTACAAAATGTTTAAAATTTGTACAATGTATAAAATTTCTTTCTCAGAATTTTGTGTTCAGTAGCACAAGCTCTTTCTTTTGACCTCATTTTGGAGAGATTTCGAGAAGAAAAAAAAACTGAAATCTGGAAAAATTCACTTCCGGTATGACAAAAATCAAATTTTCTAGAATAATAGGCAAAAAATAAGTAAAATAAATTTTACAAGGATGAAAGGACGAGTGATTTGAAGTTTTGGGCAAAGTTTGAAAGAAATTGATATAAAAGTCATAAAATAAACATTAAAATTTCTAGAAAATTTCCCATCCTCAACCTTAAACGTTGATAGTTATCTGTATTCTCAAAAATTAAGGTCTTTTTGATAAACTGTTTTCTAGAAAATGCCAAAAAACAACTATTTTCAATGCGAGAAAAAAGACCCCCGACGGAAAATACTTAGGGATGTTGAAGATTAATTTTAAAGATGCCATAATCTGATTCTAAAAACTACTCATCAACAATTTTCGTTTTTAACCAAGATCGTAGTGTTTCAGCAATAGCACAATCCATTTTCAGCACAAATCATTAAGGGGGTGGTGTTAGTGATTTTTGAGATTTTAGAAGCTTCGTACGGTTAGAAAAATTCAGACTGGACATTTTTGAACCAATCATTAGAAAGATCTATCTTTGATCTCACCATTCCATTTGATAGTTTAGTACCACTCTCACCAACCATCTGGTTAAACGCGGTTAAAGACGAGTCGCTCAGCTTTTTTCAAAGAAACAAGGATCCTAGAACTTATATCCTTTTCGGAACGGAACTCCATCTCAAAACCGCTTACTATCTCTACAGCGCGTGTTCGAATCCCANTGATGTTGTCTAAATGATTGTCTTAGTGATTGCTTGAGTGATTACACACCGATACAATTAAGCGGTTCCATTATCAAGACCTTTGCCTATAATCATATTCAATATGATCACTAGGACAACGTTAGTGGGATTCGAACACGCGCTATAGAGATAGTACGCGTTTTTGAGATGGAGTTCCGTTCCGATAAGGATATCGGAAAGTTTTGAGATTTGATGAGAATCTAGGAAATTGTCTGAATTTTAGTGAATTGGTTCTGTTTTTTCAATTTTTGCCTCAGGGGTCAGGAATTTGGCTGAATGTGCCGAAAAGGGTGTTTTTTGGACGTTTTGATAANGGCTTTTTCTGTGGAAATTGGTCGTACTTTTTTGAATTTCGCCGTGATTGGCTGTAAATCGACAAAAAAGTGCGCAAAAATAACAATTTTGAAAATAAAACAGATAATTAGAAAATTTGAATGTCACCAAACATTCTTTGGGTATGATTTGCTGGAACAATAATAGCAACTATGGTCTGATTTTCAACACACACAGTGCTAGAGATCAAATCATGATTTTAATGAAAAACTTTAATTCTTTTCTAGAATCCGCTGTTGTCAAAATCAGACCATAGTTGCTAATATTGTTTCCAGAAAATCATACCCAAGGAATCTTTTGGTGACATTTAAATTTTCTAATTATCACTTTATTTCCAAAATTGTCATTTTCGCGCACTTTTTTGTCGATTCACAGCCAATCACAGCAAAATTAAAAAAGTACGACCGATTCGATGTCCATCACCCCTAGGGCTTGTTACATTCCGAAAATGACGTTTCTGGCATTTCCACAGAAAAAACCTTTTATCAAAACATCCAAAAAACACCCTTTTTCGGCACATTCAGCCAAATTTTTGACCCCTGAGGCAAAAAAACAAAAAAAAAACGATTCACTAAAATTCAGACAATTTTCTAAATTCTCATCAAATCTCAAAACTTTCCGATATAAACTTTAGGATCCTTGTTTCCTTGAAAAAAGCTGAGGGACTCGTCTTTAACCGCGGTTAACCAGAGGGTTGGTAAGAGTGGTACTAAACGGTCAAATGGAGTCGTGAGATCAAAGGTAGATCTTTCTAATGTATGTTTCAAAAATGTCCAGTCTAAATTTGTCTTACCGTACGAAGCCTCTGAAATCCCAAAAATCACTAACACCCTTAACTTTAACTTATCTTTCATTTAAATTATTTCAAAGTAAGGTTACCTTATCATGATAAAGTATATTTGTAGTAAAAATAACCTCATTAGAGAATCGTTTTCATTTAAAATTAAACGAAGCTGATGGTTCAACTATTGATACAATAGTATAATTCTGGTTTTATACATTATCTACAGTTTTGTGGTATTATTGGAAATGTGGTATTATTGGAATCTACAGTTTTGCTACATTTTTTAAGTTTAAACAAGAAAATTGTTGATAAAACAGGTTTTGAATCGAATAACAACATATTATATTTTAGTATCATTTTAATTCGAATGTTAATTTACTCCTTACAAAATAATACAAAAAAAAACAATTTCGTTTGATATCAATTATAAGCTATTAATAAAATTCCAGTTATATTCCATATCCTTTTTCCAACCACAGTTGATCTTGAAAACGAGGGTTATCTCTATAGCGCGTGTTCGAATCCCACTAAAGTTGTCTTAGTGATTGTGTTAGTGATTGCCTTAGTGATTACGCACCAATCAACTTTGGCGCTCTCAATATCAAGCACCCTCGGCTATTTGTATACCCAAGACAGTCACTAAGACAACATCAGTAGGATTCGAACACGCGCTATAGAGATAACCCTCATTTCCAAGATCAACTTAGGTTGTAAAAAGGATGTTTTGTATTAATTTTTTGCGCGTAAGCCCTAGGTACAAACCCTAGGTACAAAGCCCTAGTGTATAACACAGATTATCATTTCTTGAGGACAAAATCTTTTCTTTAAATTTTTCAAATAAGAATAATAAAAAAACTCATCGCTCACTTGAGATATAAGTTATATCATATAACTAATATCATATAAGTTTTATAATATCATATGATATGATATCATATCATATGATATTATAAAACTTATATGATATTAGTTATATGATATAACTTATATCTCAAGTGAGCGATGAGTTTCTTTATTATTCTTATTTGAAAAATTTAAAGAAAAGATTTTGTCCTCAAGAAATGATAATCTGTGTTATACACTAGGGCTTTGTACCTAGGGCTTACGCGCAAAAAAGAAATACAAAAAATCGACACTTGCACTTAATAAATTCTATTTCAAGTTTTNGCTATTAATAAAATTCCAGTTATATTCCATATCCTTTTTCCAACCACAGTTGATCTTGAAAACGAGGGTTATCTCTATAGCGCGTGTTCGAATCCCACTAAAGTTGTCTTAGTGATTGTGTTAGTGATTGCCTTAGTGATTACGCACCAATCAACTTTGGCGCTCTCAATATCAAGCACCCTCGGCTATTTGTATACCCAAGACAGTCACTAAGACAACATCAGTAGGATTCGAACACGCGCTATAAACCCAAAAGATAACCCTCATTTCCAAGATCAACTTAGGTTGTAAAAAGGATATGATATGATAAAACTTATATGATATTAGTTATATGATATAACTTATATCTCAAGTGAGCGATGAGTTTCTTTATTATTCTTATTTGAAAAATTTAAAGAAAAGATTTTGTCCTCAAGAAATGATAATCTGTGTTATACCTAGGGCTTACGCGCAATAAAGAAATACAAAAAATCGACACTTGCACTTAATAAATTCCATTTCAAGTTTTTGGTAACTTCACGCACAATTTTTCTAGAACCAATCAAAATCCTTGCTTAAAATTTCAAAAAATGTGAATTTTTCTTTTTGAAATTCAAAGTTAATTTTCGAAACAGACAGTTTTTGAATCAGAACCTAGTATCAATGGTGGTGAAAAACATTAAGCTTGATCAAGAAACCATTATCTATAAAGTTTATGCATATTTTAAGCATATTTTAACTCACTTTTCTCATCTTATCCTCAGACTTATCTCACTGACTAGATCAACGAACTTTATTTTTAAGATCATTGTAATTGCCGATTTTAATCAGATTCTGTTTGTTTAAAAAATCGATACTTATTAACTGAAAAACTTTTGCAAATTAAAAAGTATTGGGTGGTAAGAACCCAAATCTGTTCGAAATTCAGATTGGAAAAGCGACGCTTAATTTTGTGATTTTTGTTTAATCATGAAGTATAGATTTTGAACCGATTGTACGGAATACACACTGGTACAAAATAAATAGGTGAGTTCTTCGAGACCAGACGTCATGGTACAGGATTGTCCAAATGACTTTTCAGTTTTTTTCTAATCTTTACTTTTTTTTTTATATCCTTTTACCAACGGAACTCCATCTTAAAAACGTTTACTATCTCTATAGCGCGAGGTCGAATCTCACTTATATTGCCTTAGTGATTGTCTTAGCGTAACAATAGGAGTTAAAGTGATATACTCAGTCGATGTCTAACTCACCGACTCATTAAGCTTTACGACCCTTGAGTAAATACTCGTGTATCCTACGTAGTTCTGCGCGTTACTTAGTGATTGTTTAAGTGAATACACACTGATCAAATTTAGCGGTCCCAATATCAAGCAACCTTGCCTGTAATCATACTCAAGACAATCACTAAGACAACATTAGTGGGATTCGAATACGCGCTATACAGATAGTAAACGTTTTTGAGATGGAGTTCGATTGGTTAAAGGATATTCCGAATAGGATATTCCGAATCATATGCGGCATATCATATGCCTTAGACAATTTTTTTGCAAATTTTTTTATAAAATATTTGGCAATAACCAGATTCTAGACTAAACTGTCAATATGATAGTGTTACCTCCGGATTTGACCGAGAAATAAGTTGTTAATTATTCCAAAAAAAATTTCCATAATGTTTCTTAGTTAATGTTAGGCAAAAAATTTGTAAATGACTTTTTGAAATTTTAACTTCATTGTGACCATAATAACCAAAATAGAAACCCGAGTAAGAAAACTGGCTCTAGAACTGGGAGTTGATTTGAAAGTGAAAGTGTGAAGAGCCATATCGACAGCATAATCTAGAAAAAAAAATCAAATTTTATTGTATTTATATTTTAAACTCCGTGGTGTCCAAAATCATTTTTTTCTATTTTTTGCAACTCTGTGTGATTAGAATTTTATTTTTTGATGCGGTTTGTAAATCCCCTATTCACACTTTTGTGAACATCCCGGCCCTACTACTTAAAAACACACTACGTTTCCTAATCAGGACCGGGATATTCAGAAAAGTGAAAAATACGGCGTTTCTATTGGAAATCCCCAAATTTGTTGCAGTTGAAAACTTTAACCAGTTATGAACGTTCAAGGGTTTCAAAATTATCACACGCAAAGCCGACTTTTTGCAACTTGACATATCTTTAGCCACACTTGTCATAAGCTGGTCACTTAGTCGATCTATCATCAGGAGTTACTCTAACTTAATAATTAAGTGACATATTAATATGGTGATATTATAGGGTGACCTCTAATATAGTGTATATCCCCTATTCACACTTTTGTTAATATCCCGGCCCT
>SCLH01001712.1:40910-80118 GCA_004367855.1 Oikopleura vanhoeffeni
TGAATTCAACTTAACTAAAACAAAATAAAAATTATAATGTAGAATTTGAAAACCAAAAAAATATCGTAAAAATATCGTAAGTTGTCATATGAGAATTTTGTGGGGATAATTAGGTTTTAATGTTTAAATTGCCGATTTTTTCAATTGCGCAACCTTGCGCAAATTTATGATTATTTTTATCATAAAAATGAGCTTATTTCGAATTAGCAGAGACAAAAAAATCCACGTTTAGTTACGTTCCGCAAAATATTGTCATCAAAATACATTTTCCGCCTACGCATTTTCGTCATTTTCGATACTAAAGTTTTTTTCTAAAGTGATCAAATTTTTTGTCAAAATTATTCGAAAACCTTTTATTCTACATCTTAACCCAAATTTTGTTGCGGTCACGCTCTTGCCGTTTTTAATTTACAAAAATCAATATTTATGCGGTTTTATCGAGTTTGAAGACAGAAAAAGGAGTTTTCTGGAGTAATTTTCTGACCACTAGGGCCGCCTTTTTATCATTTGGGTCATTTTATTTGGTAACGATAACCTGTGTGAGGTCAAAGAACACTCACGAAAACTTTCAGTTTGGCCCATGGTTCCCTCGGTCCGAACCCTAAGTAATACTCTGCTNTTTTTCAAAACGTTTGCTCTGCTCTAAAAAAAGTAGAGCAGAGCATAGCAAACTCTGCCGATCCCTGACTAAGTATATCCCTTTATCACACTTTTGAAAATATCCCGGCCCTGATTAGCAAACGTAGTGTGTTTTGAACTAGTAGGGCCGGGATATTTACAAAAGTGTGATAAAGGGATATAGGGAGGGTTGTATCAACTGACTATATTTAGCGATTTACTAATTATATAAACAACAGTCATATCAGATCGAAATATCGTATAAATGTTGATAATTTTTCAACATTTTTCAGAATGATAAATGTTTTACTAATTAGTTGATAAAATGACCGTAATTGATTATACTGTTTCTCAAAAAGTTGTCGTTAAAGTTCGTTTTTGTACCACCTAAGTTTCAAGTAGCGTAGAAACCAAAAGAGAAACGTTGTACTTAATCCGATAAAGTCGCTTTCAGAGCCCTAATAGTCTATGAGTCAAAGGCGTTTTCAAGGAGGTTCTAGGGTCTTCAAATCTGAAATTTGTCTTTTTTAAACGCTTATAACTTTTTAATGACTCTTGATAAAAAAAAATCAATTACATATTGTTACAGCTGAGAACCTCCGCCGTTTGAAAACTTTTATGTCACATTGTAATCTGCCATAACCAACTGGTTAACCAACATTAACCAAACTACTGTTTTCTAATTTTGGCCTCTATAACTGTTTCAGTTCAAATTTTTGAGCTAAAGCCAAGTCACGAAAGATAATTAAATACTCTCAGCCGAAACACTGTATAATTATTTTCTTTGAAAAAAATAATTCTAGTGCTAAAATCACTTGCACAAACTGGTTTGTTTATGTTCTCTTGGGGTCTATAGCGGTATGTGTATACATAGAAACTATAAGAAATTTGGATATAGAAATATTCAGACAATTTGCCAGAAGACTGTAGATTTTTTTTTAAATTTATATAAGGGGCGTGCCTAAGCTCAATTTTAAAAAAATTGAATTTTGGCTTTTCCGAGGTCGTCAAAAATTTAAATAAACATTTTTGAAATCTTCTTGGTTTGTTTAGTCATAAAACTGATAAAATTAAAATTTTTATGAATTGTTCAAGAAAATCACAATTTTTGAGTTTCAAAAATTTGGAAAACTTTTCGGAAATTTTTTTTCAATTTTTTAGTTCTCATCAGCCATGGATTAAAAAATAAATTAAAGACCCAACTACCCCGTTTATGTGTGAAGGAGTGTGGTTATACAAAAAAGTTTTGGCATATTTTTTCGCAAGTTGAAGCTAGTTCTTCAAAGTGGCTAATCTGAATTCGAGGCCCTGTTTGGCTAATATATATTTTATCGAGAATATGTCAAATTAGGAGCAGGTATACCCTTAACGTTCCATTTGTGGTTTACACGCCACTTCAAACTCAGGCGGTACTATTTGAAAGTCACTGCGATGAAATTCTGCGATTCAAATTATGGTCCCTGAGAAATTAAACCAGAGATTATCGAAAAGCTTCTTGAGAAACTCAAATTTTCGTGAAAACTTAAAAAAGTTTCAAATTTTAAACTTCTTTTAGTGAAAAATTTATTAAAATAGTTTCAATATTTTAAAACTTTTAATTTATTTTTGCTTCCGGTTAGCGTCATTCAACAGTAGATTGAACATGCGATTGTGAAAGTTATCAAAAAAATCCTTGAGATTATTAAATAGCAATGTGAATAATTTATACTGTAAGTATAACTTTCCTGTTCGTCACACGAAGCCTTTACCGCATTAAGATAAGCTTCCTTTTCTATAATTATGACTCACCGGAATAGGCTTTGAAATGCATTTTTGATTTTTCAATTTTTCCCAAGTTGTTCTCGGTGAAATGCACAATAATTCATTTGCTTTGATTATTTTTTTCTGGCGTCTAAATGCCAGGTTTATTTTTTCGTCTTGAACATAGTGTCCTAAAAACTGGAATTATTTCTAATGGTATATTTTCGAATTAATAATAGAATTTTTGAAGTAGACATGGGCCATTGCACATGTGCTTAGGGAATTAACAAACGGTTTAAAGACAATATAGCATTATAATAATGAAATATGTTAAAAATAACATTACATATGTGTTGTTTTGATAGGGATCAGAATCTCAGTTCCGGAAATCGTCCTATAACTTTGGGAAATTCCCGAATCGTTCCTTTTTATCCCACGAGAAAAAACACAAACTGTATTGTTTACATTTTTGAACACAGATTTCCCTTTAATGTGCCATATGTTTATTTAGTAAAAACTAGTTTTAGTTAACTTAACTCGATATTACAATCATTTCAAATCAGTTTTTCGAAGTGAGAATTGCTTTCGCAGATTGTGTCGGAAAGTACATTTGGGCAATAGTGGGCTCTCGAAATTGCGTAATTTCTCTATAATTTAATTGATAAAAAAATCAAACGAAAAAACGGAGAAAAACATCAAATACAGTAATTGAGCAACACTGGCAATGAGCAATAGTTGAGTGCATTTTATGAGGTCAATAAGCAACTTACTTTCAACTAATAAATCAAAATCATACCGGGTTATTCGAAATCCGAAAAAAAATTCAAAAAATGTAAGCCCTGAAACTCGGAATTTTCTTGGGCTTGGTTGACTCCTGAATTTTCCAGCGCTTTTTTATTCGGGAATTATTTTATAATTTGAAAACAATTACAAAACTATTTCTCTCTTATCTTATAATCAGGGCGTTTGATTTCGAAGCAAGCTGGTTTTAATAAATTAATATTTATAATCTCATTTTTAGGTATTCTGCCAAGCAAATACACTGAAATAAGCTGCATCAAAATTAACCCTATGAGTAACCTGTTGTCGATAGTCTTTATAGATTTCTGAAAATATTTTAGAGTACATTTTATCTCACATAAATAAATTATTTTGAGTGAACTTAATTTGATGAAAAGTTCATAAAATAGTTAAATTTTATTCACACAATTAATTAAGTTGATTATAATTCTACATATTTTTAGGTTTTCGGAAATATTTTTTGAAATTACTGTAGATTCAAGTTTGCACATTCTCATTTTTTATATCAAAATATTATATGGATTACAGCCCCTTAGATGACAGATCCTAAATATTTGAAAAATGCGGAATCTGAGCATTTGATTAGTTGATACCTTCAAATCTGACCAATGAAATTGGTCTATCCTGCAATCCTGGGTTTAGATTGAGTGCTAGAATCCCGCGTTGTTCGAATCATTCAAATATTCAGGATCTGTCCTCTGAGGCTCTGTAATCCATATTTCTTGAATCAGAAAATTAAGACTTTGTCACCTTGTGAAATATTAAAAAGTAGAAATTAAAATTGTAGTACAGTACGAAATTTTACCGTGCGCGCATGTCGAGCATCGCATTATCTCGTCTCAAACGGTTAAAAATGACGGAAATAATTTCGTGTTTATTCATTTTCAACCATTATAATAACTAGAAAATTCACTCAGAAATAATTCACGGAAAACTTTGAATTTGGAATCTAGAATCGTGTGATAAGAAAACAAGACTGAGACAAAAAATATCAATAAATAAACATGTCGATATCAAAGGAGTTGGAAGAACGAAAGTTCTTCCTGTTGGTTTAATTTCCTGTTTGTTTAATTGTTTTTTATTTTTCAAATTAATTTTATTTAATTCATTTTATTCTTATTATTTACAAAATTAATTTTATGAAACAGCTTTAGAAATTCAAAATTGGAATTTTTATTTAAGAGCTTATTCCTNGCGCATGTCGAGCATCGCATTATCTCGTCTCAAACGGTTAAAAATGACGGAAATAATTTCGTGTTTATTGATTTTCAACCATTATAATAATTAGAAAATTTCACTCAGAAATAATTCACGGAAAACTTTGAACTTGGAATCTAGAATCGTGTGATAAGAAAACAAGACTGAGACAAAAAAAATCAAAAAATAAACATGTCGATATCAAAGGAGTTGGAAGAACGAAAGTTCTTCCTGTTGGTTTAATTTCCTGTTTGTTTAATTATATTTTATTTTTCAAATTAATTTTATTTGAGAATAATATTAATTTAATATCAATTTAATATTACTTGAGAATAGAATAAAATCTGAAACGTCGTAAATGAAATCAATTTTATAATTTTATTTAATTCATTTTATTCTTATTATTTACAAAATTAATTTTATGAAACAGCTTAAGAAATTAAAAATTGGAATTTGTTATTAAAAAGCTTATTCCTGTAATTTATTAACGTTCCCGCGCGGTTGGAGTCGACGCTTGATTTCTCGCGTTTGTTAACTCAGAGCGGCTAAACTCGCGGGCTCGAGAAAAAGTCGGGCGTTTTGCCCTGCTCCCGAAATGTCCGGTGAATCATTCAACTCTCACTTGCTTGGGCGTAGAACAAGTAAATGGAGAATGCTTTGAAAAGTATAAATGTTAAATAGCATCAAAATAGTGTTTGTGCTAACAAATAAATAATTTCACAATGTCACAAAAATTAATATTAATAAAAAGCTGTACAGTACACCCTGAACTTTCGGGGTTCTATTGTTTAATTTATGTGTTTAAGTACACAGTTGTGCAGGTAAAGGTTAAACGTTCTACATCATATAGGGAAGTGACTCCATTTCACATAAGAACTTGAAAAAGCACACTTTATATTCATGACTAATGCAGCATGAATATCACTTCTCTTGTTTGTTCATTTTTTTTTCTTTTAATGGGAAACTTTCTGCAACTTCCTTATTTTCAAATTAAACATTTTCAAACGTAAGTTGCCACTTTTGAGGTCACTTTGTACGATCTGATTTTCTTCAAATCAATTATTTTTACTTTATAAACTATCTTTTGAAAAAACGCGCGCTTGCTTCCATGGTGTCTAAATAACCGTAAAATTTATTATTTTGTATTTGTTACTTAGGAGCCCTAAAAAACGCTTTCAACCACTTGACTCGGATTTATTAAATTTTATTTTATACGATTTCTACGTCAAAATCTAAAATTTAAATTTGTGAAAAAAGACGGAAAAAACCAAAATTTTACCAAAATATTTTTCTTCATAAGTTTAATTTATCAAATATGACGCGGTGGATGGATCGACTTATCAATCCGGCAAGTTTGGGTGTGTTGAAATTTCTTCAATTCCGGATAATGAGGGCTTTGGAGTATTTGTGCTGATCCGTAGTTTCGTTTAAAAAAGTATGATTCAGAGTATTAACCAGAGCAAAGAAACAAAACAAAGCCATATTTAAATATAGTGAATGTAGCCATTCCAAATATTTTTAGCTTGAGATTCCAGAAAAATTTTGAACAAGAAATGGGGAAAATTTTCAATATATTTCCAAATAGTTTCGACCGAAAATTTCAAAAAAATGTCATATGATTTTTTAAATAGTATATAAAAAATATGTGGTTACCTACGCGAAAATATGTGGTTACCTACGCGAGTTAAAGTGGCCATTTTGAAGAGTTTTTTTCGTTGATTTTGAACAAATGCTGTGAAAAAAATAAGGCATTTTTTCATAATGTTCGGAAGTGTTGTCAAAAATTTCTCATAATTTGTCAAATTAGAAAACTTTAATTCGAACTCAAAATTTTTTTAAAAAGCAGGAATTTGAAAATTCTGTAGTTACAAAAGTTGCCTGGAGTATGAAACATTACTTTTGTGGTCTATTGAGAAGAATATATATAAACCCAGTTAAAAGTTTTTCATCAAGAGCCTATATCAAGAGCCCATATCCTGAAGGGCCTCGGTGCATTTTGACAGATACGGATATCCGCTGATACGGGCTCTTGATGAAAAACTTTTTACTGGGTTTATATACGTATTCTTCTCAATTTACCATCAAAATGATGTTTTATAATCCAGGCAACTTTTGTAACTACAGAATTTTCGAATTATTGCTTTTAAAGAAAATTTTGAGTTCGAATTAAACTTTCCGAATTCGACAAATTATGAGAAATTGTTGAAAAAAGTTCCGAACATTATCAAAAAAATGCCTTATTTTGTGTTCAAATATTTTTTGCATTATTTGTTTCAAATCAACGAAAAAAAACTCTTCAATATGGCTACTTATACTTTTCGCGTAGGTGACCACATATTATTTATATGCTATTTGAAAAATCATATGACACTTTTTTGAGATTTTTGGTGAAAACTTTTAGTAGATATTTTGAAAATTTTCCTCATTTCTGGTTCAAAATTTTTCAAACTAATTTTTCTGGAATCCTCAGCTGAAAATATTAGGAATGCCTACTTTCACTATATTTAAATATGTCTACGTTTTGTTTCTTCGCTCTTGTTTATACTCTGAATCATACTTTTTTGAATGAAAATACGGTTTGCGCAAAATATACTTAAGCCCTCGTTAATCAAAAATTAAAAAAAAATTATTTCACCGAGACTTGTCTAATTGATAAGCCGACCTATCCACNCAGTAAAATTAAGGCGAACGATAGTTTATAAACACATTCATCTTAATTTTAGAATATATATTATTTATTTTATCATTTCACTTTAATTTTCTTTGTCTCAATTTTTTGATTCTTAATTTGAATATTTAATAACAATTCAAAGTGAATTAAAAAATTGATGCAAAATGGGAAAAACTTTAATTGATTATAAAATAAAACTTTTTGGGAGGTCTAAATTTCTCATCAGACCGGAAACGCATTATTGGATGCAGATTTTCTGTTTATGCAGTTAAACAGTATGGAGCAAGATTAGGATCTACAAGGTAGAAATTTTATTGTGACAGCGGCTCTAATTCTGAAAAACCCAAGTAAATGGAGTTTTGTATGCTCAAATCGAAGTTAGTGCTCTAAATGGGCTTTAAAAAGTCAGTTTCTGACCACTAACTTGGCCAAAACTTTTTTTTTGCCGGAATCGTTTTTTTCTGGGTCAACAACCCCGTGAGCGTCAAAGAAGTTTGTATCAACTACTGTAGTCTCTCGTTAGTTTTACCGTGCGCTCCCTAACTATGTGTGTGTTCTGAAACACTCTCTGCGGTGGGGTTAAAGGGGTAGTCGTCGCTAAATGAAGCCAAGAAAAATCCCTAATTTTATTTAATGCCTTTTTTTTTATAAATTTAATTTGATACATGGTTAGGAAAGCACTTTTTGCATGGTTTCAAATATTTCGTGTTTGAAATTTCTTGATTTTTGGAAAATCAAACACGATTTTATGGAAAACTGAGAGAGAATTTGGACAAAACTCTCCTTAAGGTAGCTTTTTTTTTAAAGGCGGCCAGCTTCTTCTCATGCGATACGGGAAAACATTAGTTGATTCGAGAATTTTTTTTGCATCAACTGCGAAATAAAAAAGCTCAATTAGAATTTGTTCTTTCATCCGGACTACCGGTTCACCGGAAATCAATTAATGATCATTATGCCTGGGTAACTTAAAAACTTATTTGGCCTGTTGAAAGAATAGGGAATAAGTTTTTTTTAAAGTTCCCAGGCATAGATGATCGATATAGGCATTTTCAGTATAAAATTGAGAAAAAAAAACGAAAATCGTTTTTTCTTTCCAGAATTTCAACAAAAAATAGTTTCAGCAGAATTTGTTAGAAATCGTTGATAAAAGAATAAATAAACATAAAAATTTACTTTCAGCTTTTGATTTTAGGAAAAAAATTGTGGCCCATCGAGATTCGAACCTACAAAAAATAAACATTCCAGTTTATATCCGTGAAACCGGATGATCAAATCAAACATAAATAAAATTTTCTCTATTGAGCTTTTTTAGTTGACAGTTGTGAATGCAAAAACCGTTTCTCGATATCGACTATGGGTTCCCGTAATCGTTTGTGAGAAGGTGGCTCCTTTAAAAAAAATAGGCTCTTGCACGGACTCTTCAGCTGCCACATTCATTTTAGTTTCGGAATGTGTAGCTTTTAAATCCATGAAGAGAAACACTCTGATTGGGACCCATAAAATAGAGTAAAATTACTGTTTTTGGTGATTCTGAAGTCAAAATCCAAGAAATTTTCTAAAAGGCGTAATTTTTTTTTGAGAAGCTTAATAAATTCAAGGTTGTGCCAATACGGTATTGCACAACCTTGATTTATTAAGCCTTCTCAAAAAAAATTACGCTTTTTAGAAAAATTCTTGGGCCAATTACCACCCTAGCATATAATAAGGCAAGAAACCAAAAACTTCAAAAACCGCCTTATTAGCGACACCCACTCCCTGTACGAATATATTCGTTAGCCGGGGACGCAGTATTTCGCATGACAAAATAATCATTTGTTGTTTGATTTGTCAATAATTTGGATTATAATTTTGTTCGTTTGGGAATTATTATTTCAAAAATTGTTGGGACAACAAGTACATGTATATACTACTTATTGGTGGTAGTTCCGACATTCGTGAACTTAATTTCCCAAGTCTGTCAAAAATTTTTTGAAGAAATTAACGAGTTTTTCAAATGCCAATCGGCTTTCGTGGTGGTGTATTTGTACGTAAAGTTTGGAAATCCGATTGAATGATAACATCGGAGTCTCGTGATATTAGGTAGCAGATGAATAAAAATAGTGCTGGAATTGTACTTTGCTCAACTTCTTCGTAGAATCAAAACTTGTAACTGGGCTGAAAAAATTATTGAACTTTTAAGGGGTTGTATAGGCTGGAAAGGCTTTTTCGAAGGCTCATAACTTTTATTCCTTCATAAACAATCTTATAAAATCTTAGAATAGTAGTCGTGATCTTCTGGAGACATTTTACTTTCTGGACGTTTTTCATAGCATGTTTCGACCAACCGGTAAATTTGAGTTAACGCGAGCAAAATTTTTTTTTGACAGTCCTATTTATTTTCGCCGTATTCTTCAAACAACGTCAATTTTCGAATGTAACAAGCCCAGGGTAGTGAGCAAGATTTTTGTAAGGAAATTTCAAATTGGCTGTAAATCGACAAAAAGTGCGCGAAATCGAAATTTTGAATATGAAAAAGGGAGAATTAGACAATCAAATGCCACTAAAGATGCCCGTGGGTACGGTTTGCTGGAAAACGATATTAGAACTATGGTCTGATTATTGATCACAGGCGGATTCTAGAAAAAATTAAAACTTTTTCATCAAATATTTTTTGATCTCTAGCACCGGTTTCTGTTCAAAATTCAGACCATAGTTGCTAATATGGTTCCCAGCCAAATCGTTAACCCAAGGAATTCTTTTTTTGGTGGGCATTTTTAAATTGTCTAATTCTCACTTTTCAAATTTTCAAAATTTTCGATTTTCGCGCACTTTTTTTGGCGATTTACAGCCACATTCGGAAATTCCTTACAACATCTTGCTCACCACCCCTTGGCTGTTACATTCCGAAATGACGTTGTTTTGAAATAAGGCGAAAAAGAACCGCCGAAAGAGAATAGGGACTTTCAAAAAAAATTGCTCGCGGTTGAACGCAATTTCGGTTGGGCACCATGCCTATGAAAAGTCGGAAGTGAAATGTCTCCCGAGGTTGCAACTACTATTCCTGGATTTTTTATAAGAGTTATGAAGGAATACAAATGTTATGACCTTCGAAAAAGCTTTTCAGCCTTATACAACCCCCTTAATCAAAATAAATACGTATTTAGGTATCTATTAGGGATTTCCTATTTGTGAAATCATAAATTTTTTCTAAATATCAAAGATAGTTTTGATAAAACTTCAAAGTATTCGATAACAACCAACAATTATTATTGAATTTCGGATAGTAATAATTTTTTAAACGGTTCGATTTATAATTAATCATTCTTCAAATAGAATTTTTTCAGAAAATAAATTTTTTTGTGCAAACAAGTCTTTGTAATTTCATTCCATTTTTTTCGTAGACATCCGTAAATCAAAACAGAAAACTGATAGAGATACCAGAAGATTCATAATAGCGATTTCCACTGTTTTTTGTGAAAAATGTAAAATTATAAAAGATATTACAAAATTTATTGGTTTCGTTTTTACTTTACCAAATGACCGAATAAAGCTGAGAAATTGCATTATGTGATTCCAAATGCATCATATTTTTATATTGAAGTTTGGGAAAATCTAACGAGTTTTAGATTTCCCCGGCAGTGTCTCAGAAATATAACAAATGCAAGGTGGCGGAAATTACAAAGTTCAAACTGTTTCTATCGAAATTGTCAGTGATATATTTTGCAACGCTTTCATAAGATGCGCCAATCGCCTCGTGCTGTCGGCCTACAATTTTCCAGCAGTTAATCTTGTTATGAGATTTTTGGCCTGGAATTGGTTGCTATCAGATTTGTTTTGTGAAAAGAAACAACCAAAATTAATAAGAAAACTTTTAACTTTTGTTATATAATATCGAAAGGATGCGGCCGTTTTCACTAGTTGGTCAGGCACGTTGATCTTGAATAAGAAAACCAAGCAGTATTATGTTAAATATACTAGGTAGTTTTTTTTAGACGCCGACAGATTTGACTTTTCACCACAGACACCGTATGAGATATCACTAGGGGACCGTCACTGGGGACTCGATTTTTTGAAAGATACCAATTTCAACAATTTTTCGTATCTAGGTGAATCAATATCAGGGAAACCGAAAAATGACCTTTAAAATTTCAAAAATGACCACAAGTGCCGCTAGAGAGCAACTTATCAAAATGTTTTAGCCTTTTTTCAAAGTTAAACAATTTGCAACGAAATTTCGTTTCTAGTGGTAAATCGATATCAGAAAACCAAAAAATGACCTTTTAAAATCTTCAAAAATGACCACAAGGGCCGCTAGAGAGCAATTATCAAATTTAGCATTTTTCAAAGCCAACAATTTTCAACGAAATTTTCTTTCTGGGTAAATCGATATCGGGAAAACCGAAAATGACCTTTTTAAAATTTCAAAAAGACACAAGTGCCCTAGAGAGCAACTTATCAAAAATTTTACATAAACCGCTCTAACGTTTTTCATGAAACTTACAGGAAGGGTCCAAAAAAAATCAAGGAATTTGAAAAATGTCAAAAATGAATCTGACACCGTTGAGGGGTCATATTACATGATTATTGCTATAGTTGATTGTATGAGTGAATTCGACCAAACATGGCATCTGTACAGTTTGGACCTGCGGGAATTTATTAAAAAATGAAATATGAAACCGTTAGGGTCATATTTAGGTGCGAACGGAGAACTTAAATCTAGAGTAACATTAGAAAAAAATAAATTCAACCGGTAAAATACCCGGAAAATCGAAAAAATCCGGCTCTGCAGCGCAACGCCAAAATTAAAAAGTTATTCTATGACCTTAAATTTTCAGAAGAATCGAATGTGCCTATTTTCGCTGACTGAGACGCCGTGTTTGTGGTATATAAAAAAAAAGACCGAAAGTTTTTATGGTTAGCAATTTTTTTTTGAAATTTTGCAAATTTTTTTGGGAAATTTCGGTTTTTTCGGTTTTTTATTGATGATCAATAAGTTTCATGGGCTGTAGCGGAAATCTTGGCAATCGCATGGTGGTTTAAACCAGATTTTATCATCGATTGAAATTTTCATTTTTTTCAGTTTTTTTTGAAAAAAAAGTTCGAGGCCCAGTGAGAGCGCCAATCGAAAAAAATGTTTCTTGATCAGAATTTTATTGTGCGTCTGTTAAAAATAGTCTCAATTATTCGGGGACATTCGGGGCATACTTCACCAAAATTTTCCACTTTCTCAGTTTTTGAAAGTGTTTTGGCCCCTAGAGGAGGTCTTAGAAATTTTTAATGGTCAATTCTTCGTTAGTTAGGGTCGGATTACATAATAACAAAAATAATTAACTGCTGAAACGAACTTGAAATCGAGAAATCCCCAGCTGACGGTCCCTAGATATCACAACAGTTTTTTTGCAATTCAACTGGAAAACTCAAAAAGATGTAGCCAAAATTTTTTTAGTTTCAAAAGTCGAATTTTCAATGATCAAAATGACTCCATATGGGTATCATACGAACTAGAAGAAATTTTAAGACTAATTGCGTGAAAAATAAAATTCCTAAAATAAGTTTTCTTACGCATGTTTCATTAATGACAAAATGGTGAAAAGTCAAATCTGTCGGTCTAAAAAAACTACTGCTAGTCCCATTTAAAAATCAAAAAATGTTATAATTATGTTACAATGGTTACCATGTATGACCCCTTTTGTCCCGAAACAATAACCAGGCCAAGTATATTTTTTAGCTCTCAAACTAGCTCTGAGTTAAAATATGCTTTAAAACTGTAAATTGACCCTTTGGGGTCTACAACTGGAAAAATTATTTTCAATATTTACTCTCGAAAAAACAATCAGGTAAATAACATTCATGTATATTCCCATGTCATATTAATTTACCATCCCAATCCTAATCGTAATCATACACTTATCTGTTGCAGTTTTGGTCTGAAGTGATCTTTTGAATTCATTTTTTATGCACTACATAACTGATTCTTTGGAGTTTTTGGTGAAATAGATTAGGAAGTGATAGAGGCATCTTCTCATCATTTTATAGTCTAAAAGCTGATTTTCGAACTTTTGATCTCAGCATGTCATTTTTCTTTTCTTATAACTTTCTTTGTAGCCTTTTGGCGTTTCTTCCTGAATAATGTTTCTTCTTCTGCCGATCTATTCGGATTTTGATTTCAGCATTTACAAGGCATCTTCGTAATAAGCTTTTGATTTCTCCCAAACTTTCAGTTGTTTCAGAAAAATCATGAAAAAAAAGAATTAATTCTCAAGGAAATTACGCCAATTCCCTGTATAACGAAAAAATGTAACAGGTGCGATTTAAATGCTTAAAAAATGCGGTATTCCAAACTCAGGATAGCGGTTTGAAACAATCAATACAAACGGCTTTTTTTCATTATTTAGCAAATAACTCAGGTTAACCCTTGATTTTGTTAAGTAAATCAAGTGAAAATTAATGTTTTTTTCCCGCTTTTGTATCATTCGAATGAGATCATTTTTTTTAATGCAATCCCCCGTTTCAACAAACCTTAGGAGCCCTATGACGTCGTTTTTTTAGTTATGCCCTAAATATAGCATTGAATAGATTGAAAAACTAGACATAAGATGAAGTTGTATGATAGCTCATTCGAGAGATGGTACTTGAAACTAACATTACTCAAGTCTGGACCAGTACTTTAACCGGTAATAACCGGTTTAAACAAAGAATTATCGGTAACCAAAAAACTATAGGACTTTCGAATTGATTTTAGTTCGAGAGACTGAAATTGTCGTCAAAAATTTCCTGGGGAGGGGCGTGGTGTGTTGTTGGCCCTTTGGGCGGGGGGTGGGGTGGAGGTCAATTTGAACTATTTTGACAATTTGGGAAGCTTTTAGCTTGGCAGTAAACCAAAATATCTAATAAAATCAATGAATTATTAATTCTCTATCTAGGTAAATTATGTCGAGTATATCTTATTTGGTGGCGTTATTTTCAATCATATTTAATTAGGTAACTTGTTTTTAGGTGCCCCCCCCCCTGGAGCCCAAAAACCGTAGCAGGTATCAAGAAACGGTTTTTTGCATGTTGTAGCCAAAAAAAATTACTCAAAATTTTTTTGTCGGTTTCAGACTCCACCGGTTTACCGGTAATCCAGCAAAAACCACGGTAATTTGCGTTTGAAGAGAACTACAACATACTGAAACCCTACAAATATACTGTAAATTTTAGGGGGCGTAAATTTTAACGAAAAAATTTTTGGCATTATTATTTTTGACATCCGACACCACCTGGTGGAGATAAAGCACTTTTTGATTCTCGGCACTGGATTATCATAGAGACCTGTACTTATACTAATATGGTAATTTTTCACGAGAAATTTTTGGCATATTATTTTTGACTATCCGACACCACCTGGTGGAGTTAAAGAGCACTTTTGATTCTCGGCACTGGATTATCATAGAGACCTGCACTTATACTATATGGTAAATTTTCACGAGAAAATTGGGGCATTTTATTTTTGACATCCGACACCACCTGGTGGAGTAAAAGCACTTTTGATTCTCGCAGCTGGATCTATCATAGAGACCTGCACTTATACTAAATGGGTAAATTTTCACGAGAAAATTTTTGGCATTATTATTTTTGACATCGACACCACTGGTGGAGTTAAGAGCACTTTTTTGATTCTCGGCCACTGGATGATCTACAGACCTGCACTTATACTTATTATGGGTAAATTTTCACGAGAAAATTTTTGAAATAATTGTCATCGTTTTGTATAAATGTGAAATAAATCATGCAGAAAAATAATTGATAATGAAATAAATGCTTCGTAGTAATTTAATCTACTATAAGCACCTGTGTTATTTGTATGCTTTTGTTGTCGTGGTTATTACGCCGAGGTTATTACGTTTCACCAGTGCCCTCATTATTAATTACTAAAAATTACAAAAAATTAATTCAACGTGTAGCTAATTTTAATGCACGTGGTTGCCAAGAGCGCGAATATTGCGTTCTTGTCTGTAAGTTTCGCAATTTGCGAAATTTTCGTTGTTTTTACAGCTGATAATAATGGGTGCATGTACAGAGACCATATCTCATATAATTTTTCTTTCTCGATTATTCATTTGAATTGAAAGTTGAAATATGTCGACTTCTCACCCACTTATGGTTTTTATATTTTGGGAAACCTGAATTGAAATAAGACGTTTTTTATCGAAAATTTTTAATTATTTTGTAGATGACTTTAATAGGAAGGAAGAAGAAGGAAATTGCACTTATCAGAAATGATAGTAGATTATAGAAAACATATAGAAAATTGCGTTATAGCCTATAACTTATAGGCTCTAATTTATAGCTAAAAATGAGCCAAACCGTTTAACGGACTTTGCACCAATAAACCACCTTGTAAAATTTCTGGATTGAATCTTTTTACCCATAAAAATCAATTTGAATCGTCTCACAAATAAAATGATGTCGGCATTAAGTTTTTTGAGATGTGAAATCGTCTCTTAGAATACTGAAAGTATTCACGCAATTGTTCGCTGAATTCGGTTCATGGTCCAAAAAAGTTCTCCTATCGAAATCAAGTAAAATCAATACATTGTTAAAATAAGTGTTTCATGCAAGGTGATACCAAAAAATTTCCGCCACCAGTTGGTTGTCGGATTCAAAAAAGATAATGCCAAAAAAATTTCTCGTGAAATTTACCCATATATAGTATAAGTGCCAGGTCTCTATGATAATTCCCAGTGCCTGCGAATCAAAAAGTGCTCTTTACCCCACCAGGTGGTGTCGATGTCAAAAATAATAATGCCAAAATTTTTCTCGTTAAAAATTTACCCATATAGTATAAGTTACAGGTCTCTATGATAATCCAGTGCCGAGAATCAAAAAGTGCTCTTTATCCACCAGGTGGTGTCGTATGTCAAAAATAATAATGCCAAAATTTTTTCCGTAAAATTTACCCCCACAGTATATTTGTAGGTTCAGATAATGTGTTAGTTCTCTTCAAACCGCAATACGGTGTATTTTTGCGATTACCGGTAAACCGGTGGGTCTGAAAACCGACAAAAAAAATTTGAGGTTAAATTGTTTTGGCTACAACATGCAAAAAACTTCTTGATACCTGCTACGGTTTTGCTCCAGAGGGGAGGGGGCACCTAAAAAAACAGTTTACCTTAGCTAAATTTGCTTCTAGTATTTTTCAAAAAAATCAATAAAGTCCGTTTAAGGGGGTGGCATTAAGTCCAGCAGATTGGTACATTTTTTCGAGCAATATATGAAAGAAAAAAAAATGTGGAATTTATTTTTTTATTTTTTATCTTCAATAAAGTGTTCATTCTTAAAAGTTTAATTTTATTTCCTAAAGTAAACTTAACATTAACATAACTATAAGTTAAAAATACAAAACCACTGGCACTGGGCATTCATTTTCCAACTTAACCGACTATTAGAATTTTTTTAAAGACGATATTAATAAAACTTCAGACATGGTCGGGTGTTACTCCGCTAATAGTTCTCTAATGCTCTGCACGTGCGAAAATTTCTTAATATCAAAGGTTTTTTCCATGAAAAAGGGTAAAAATTGGCAAAAAAAGTAAAGAAAAACAGCTTTTTTTGAGATAAACATTGACCTTAAATTGGCGTTTTGTTTTCAAAGGTCTGACTATTAAACAAAAATGGCGGCCTATTTACACCACCATTTATTGGAAATTTTTCACAACATAAAATTTTTTTAAAGATTCAGCTGCCGAATGGCACTTATCTTAGTGCACAAGTCAAGTGGTTTTAAATTTCATCAACAGTTTTCAAATGATAATCGCGCGACCTACCGATTAGTTGACATACGGCGTTTAATAGATGCCAAAACATTTATATGTGATTCTGCTGATTTTTTATGGAAGTTCAGCAAAAACCACGAATAATGCGGAAAATTTTCATAAATGCTTCGATTTTTTTTTCAAATTTTTTACGATTTCAAAGATGAAAACCCGAACTCAAATCTTTCCTAAAATGGATAAAAATGATTAATGAAGCTGAAACATATTTTAATCGGTTCAGCTAACTATAATAAGCATGAAAAAATATACTGATTACTGATTTTCGTAAGTTATATGACTCCAGGTGCCGGCTTTATGCCACCCCCCTCTTTAAACTTAAAGATTCGGACGCTTCTATAATGCCTTGTACGTTGCCCAATACGTATGTAACATATAATAGTGTATCATACCAAGGCATCTTCTTGTACGAATTACCTATGGTGGGTACGTCCTTTGTATATTTATATACCCATCTTACTTAAAAACCGGTTTAGTAAACCGAACTATGTAGTATGGCCCATAATTTATGGGTAGATAGTTTTTCGGGAAAGTTTCGGTGATTCATTTTTTTCCGGATAAGAAATAGTTTTTTGAGTTTTTCTATCTTTCCGACCGCCGGCTAAGACTTTTCCGGGTAATGTCGATTTTTTTCAAAATGTTTAGAAACAGTTTTTACTGGTTTGTATGTTTTCTGACCATTAATTACGAGTTTTTTGAAATTTTCAGGTTTTCTGTAAAATTTCAGGAATAAACCCCATATTTGCAATTATTTTGTTCTTTGATTCTCGAACCCGAAAAACTTATCAAGCCATGTATTATAAATTATAATAATAATAAATTTGAAATTATTTTGTGATTAAAAGTACAGGGAGTCTGTTAGTAGAACTGTCCTTTTTTTTAGATTGTTCGATTTGTTTTAAACATATGTATTAAATTATACATTTATTTGTAGCACAAATTCTGTACATATAATTTATATATTGGTTTACATATGATATGTATTAAAAAAAATCAAACCAATCTAAAAAGGACTCGTCTACTAACAGGACTTCCCGGTTACTTTTAATCACAAAATAATTTCAATTTATTTGTAAATATTTTTTGAATATAACAATTCTTACTTCCTATCTTGCCCTTTCACTTCTAAAGTCAATAACTGTTTTTACTAAATTTTCCGAAGGGGCAAATCCTCTAATCGCACATAGGATTTGATACACCATTGCTTTATTTGAAATATCTTCATCCCTATGCTGGTCTGCGGTATCGCATTCATAACAAAAGCTTACTAATTTTTGAATCTGATTTAACATTGCCATTCATAAGAGCGTCTCTTATTATACCCAGTTTGACATTATCTTTTTTTTCGACAAGTATTTATTCAAACATATTTTTCTAACGTTTCATCAGAGATACATAGGTCTAATAGCAATATTTCTCAATATATCTTCTTTTCTTAAATACATGAGTTCAATTATATTTAATTCGCAGTGGATATTTTACCTCTAGATATTTGAGTGTCTCTGTGCGCGTAAGCAAGAATTTGTCAGCGTAATGCAGATCATCTGTGCGATAGAAAACTACGATTAGGTCCATCTCCTCTCACTTCGATAATATACTATAACGCTCTTGCATTATCGATGAAAAGTATACAGTCAAGAATCGTGGAAATACTCTGCACCTATTGACGCATTAGTCAATTGACAGTAATTTTCTGTCTTGTGCTTACAGTCAATAACTTCTCCTAATTCTGTGTATTCAACTGAGTACACAAATATTGTGTGGTCTGAAACGAAGAGGCGATGTCCAGTACAACCCTCGAGGCTCCGAAGAAAGGAAGAGCCTTGCAATCGTTCCGAGCGCGAGTATGATTTTCTTCTTAAATCGAGATTTAATGAACCATTTTTTTTTAAGTTCATATTTTTTAATAGCTTGACTTTTGTGCGATTCCTGGTCATTAGTTTTACGAGATTTATGATAAATCAAAATTTTCGATGATTAAATGACCATTGTTCATACGTATTTACAGAAATGAAATCAGTTATTACAGGGAGTTCGACTTTTAAAAGACGGTAGAACCCTGTCCTATTCACATTTTGGCCGAACACAAAATTAAAAAGTTCGGAGAAAAAAGACGAAAAGTTAACCTTTTATAGCAAACATTAGTTCGATCATTCCTTTGGTTAGCAATTATTTAAACTTTTATATTTCGGATGTTCCGAAGAAAGGTAGGTTTAACCGCATTGGAAAAACACATTCATACTTAATGACATTTTTGGGTCGTCCCTGTCCATTCCAAGTCATATTTCAGTGGAATTGATTTCACAAAAAGAAAAATTGACCGTTCAAAAAATTGACCTAGCTTACTAGTAGAAAGAAAAAAGCTGACACATGATGGCATGCCATGGCAGTCGAGACTTGTCTCAAACGACGCGATTTTCACAAGTTGGATCTTGAGTTATTTTTTTTTAAAACTCACTAAACTTTAGAGTCAAATTACATCGATGGGAAAATTTTTACCTTATAACGTTTATTAATTGAATATCCTTCTTCTATTTTAATGGTTTGAATAGAGCTCCTGTGCTTTCAGTCGCCAGCCCATGTGTCTGGCACCCCAAATCAGAAAATATTTTTGATAAAGATGACTAAATTGAAGCCTTATTGTTTGGATTCGATTTTATAAATTCTAATTTTGATCTGTAATTCACGGTGCCTCAGGGTACGTTTCTCGCTTTGGAGCTTTCCTCCCACCAGTTCATGTGAGATTTTCGGTAATTTTCCGGATTATTCTCAATGTTCGGTGCCAGATTTTATTTTATCATTAAACTCGCTAAGGCATCGTCAATTTTAAACCTCTACCGGTCGTAACCAGCTAAAAATCATCGAAATCTGTTGGAATTGGTTTTTGTTATAAAACAATTTCCGTCCGCAGCAAGGGCCCTTTTCGAATTTTGCTTGTAAGCATTCTATAAATATTAAAATAGAAATATGCGTATAATGAATGCGTTAATAGACATATGAAAGGTTGTCTTCTTGGACTCAGAAATAAAATCACTAAAGACAAATAAAAGTAAGGTAGTGCGTTGTTTAGGTGCCACCAACGTCAGAAAAACCCCCGTAACTAGTACCAAATGAAAATATTTGAATATAAATCTGACGTAATTTTCAATAAAAAAATTTTGGCATCTTAGGTTTTCATCCCACACAATCTGGTGAGTGCAAGAGCACGGTGTGTACATATCGATAACAGGGCCCACACGAACAGATTAGCCACTTTTTAGCCATCATTTTTTATATAATTCGGCTTTTGAAACGGACTCATCGATTGAGTTCAAACAGAGCACACATATTTAGAGAAGAATAATTTAAAAAATGTCCGAAACAGACCATTGGGTTTCCAATTTTTTTTAACAAAAACTGATAATTTAAACCATTTCAGTAATCTCAGAAAATTCAAAAAAATGAGCCGATTCGACCATTTTTATGTTTATTATTCACTAAATATTTGTGCTCAGTTTGAATCAATCCGGATGAGTCGTTCTTCAAAAAGCGAATATTATAAAAATTGATGGGCTAAAAAGTGGCCTAATTTGTTCGTTGGGCCCCGTATTCTATAAAACATATTTTCACGGATTTTTACTGAGTACCGTTTTTGATAGATTCCAAACTTAATTCTGTGTTTAAATTTTACGTCAGCATCCCAATGCAAAAAAACTTTTCTCATACTTACTACGATTTTTGTAGAGGTTGTTGGTGGCCTAAAAATAGCTTACCTAATACAACATTAATCTTGTTAAAGATTAACAATCTGCACTATTTAAAAATTCGTGACCATCGGGTATCAGATTTTTCGGTCTAATTAGCAAAAGATAAAATAATGTGAGACTCGACTCCACAAAGTCGAGATTTCATAGTTCCGATATACAGTATATCATATACATTAAAACGTTTGGCACGAAGATTATGAGTTTACACAAACAGTTTCAGGAAATAATAGAAAATAATATAAAACGACTCAGACGTCATTAATATTATATAAAAACCAACATCGGTTCGAATATTTTGGTTGCCTTCCAAGAATATCGAAGGTCCCACGGAATTTCGACGTACGTGTAGGCAACTTCTTAGTACAGTACAGCAGCCATGAGTTCAATATGTAACAATGGGGCGTCAGAGAGCAAACATAATTTTGTTTAATACTTCTCTATTTAGTTTCTTTTCCAACAGAGGGCACCAGAAAATAAAACGTCAAAAGAGGATCTAGGGCGATATAAACTTATATTATACAGGTTGAATTTTATTTTTTGCGGTGTTTCACGCATCACTTGTTAGACACTACAATTAACTATAAATTTACACTATTAATTGAGTGATGCGTGAACACCGGCAAAAAATGAAATTCAAACTGTATCTAAATTATACCTACGTGTACCGTTAAACTTTGACGACAGAGACCTTAAAAAGAATCGCGTGATTTGATTGGTCAATACACAAGAGTCAATGTCATGACACGTCACGCTTCTTAAGGTCTCTGACGTCAAAGTTCTATAAGACACGTAAGGATAATCTTAGATATAAGGCTATCAATATTTTCGTTCGGCAAGAACAAAACGTTTTTGCAATGAGCTGTTAAAAGAAGAATCATTGGAAATTAAAACTTATTCATCAATTATAATACTTACTATAAGTCATTATAACTTTAGTAAAATAGGTTTTGTTGCAAGTGATTTCTACTGAGTTGTCGAATAATATTATCGTCGATATTCACCAGCAATAATAAATTTTACAAATTAAAGTCCTGATAGTCAATATCTTAAGGGGGTACTGCAACGGTTTTTAATTCAGGTTAGGGACATAATAACTGACCAAATAGCCTCAGAAGGCCAAAAAATGCATTTCTTGCTCTTATCATAAAAAAAAAAATTCCGAGATTTTTCTCAAAATTTTCGAGTTTTTTCAGATTTTTTATAAGTATTTTTTGAGAAAAATACATTAAACCTCAATTTGAATGAAAAATTCTAAAAAAAGTAAAATTGAGTGCACCTTTGTACTTCAGTTTTTCAAGGGAGCTTCAATTTAGGGTACTTTTCGGTACAATCGGATGAAAATAAATTTCTAGAAACTCCAAAAATTGACTTCCGGCTAGAACCAAAAAAGCAATTTTTCTATTACTAGGAGCGATGTTTCAAAAAAAAGTTAGCCACTGGAAATTGAGAAGACATAGTTTGCACGTTATTATATAAAAGTTAAAAAAATGTATCGAATCGTTTTCGAGAAAATTTTTTTTCCAGTTTGGAATTTTTACATTTTCTTTGATTCTAGAATATAAGGGATCAAATTTTGACCTGACGTAAGCAAAATTTGTTTGTTTCAAACTAGGGCGCTTTATATGTGGTACTTAATGCTGCAATACGATTGAAAAAATTTTTTCTAGAAATCATGGAAAATTGACTTTCCAGGCTGAATTAAATCTGCAATTTCTATAAATAGGAAGCGATTGTTTAAAAAAAAATTTTTCACTAGAAATGAGAAGACATGTTTCTGCCTAATAATACAAATTTTTTTAAAAAAAATGTATCGAAGATCGTGTTTTGAGAAAACTGAGCTTACAAATTCTAAAATATCATGAATTACAGTTTTGCATTATTTCTAGAACAAGTCCGATCAAAATTTTCGCAAAATATTTCGATAACTGGTCAACCGTCGTAGGTAATTGTTATTCTTACAAGTGTTAATCAATTTCCATTTAAGCCCGTTTCCGAGATAAAAAGACATTGAAGTCAAAATCAGGGTTCTAGAACTCACTTCCCACGCAAAAGGATAGATCTTCCTTTTAGGGGGTTCAGATTTCCTGATAACTTGTTTCCGTTTTGACTGAGCACCGATCTAAAATGTCAAAAACCGTTGAGTAACCCCCTTAACTCATACTTGAGTCATACTTTACCGGCGCCCAACAATTTTTGTGTACATTTCGCTCTTTCCAAAAATAAAGGCCACGTGAAAGAAACTGGTTTTTAAATGATAAATTTTTATTCCACTAGTTCCATATATACAGGATATCAAACATTATTTTTTGCACAAATAGTATTTTGATGAAGAAATTTGTTATTTACGGAATGAAATAATAACGTCTTGGATAGCTTTGAAGAAATCTTGGTCCAGTTGAGTCGCATTAATAGATCCAGAAATGTTAAATCATTCGTTTTTCATTATCTAACATGACCCTGAGACAGAATTACCGCGGTAATTTATTTGAATTTCTTCTTTTAATTCTTTGGTTTTCAGAAGCCAGTGGCCATGCCAGTTAGCTTAGGCGGAAATTGCGTGCTGGATTTTTATAAGGAGATTCTCGAATTACCATTTGAGATCACTGATACAGATCTAGGAGAATAATTGGTGAAAATACATGATTAATAGGGACCGGCCATGGGGGAAAAAAGAATTTCATTAATACTTTCTTAATTTTTGACAAAAAAAGATGTCTTAGGGTGAATCGACCTCAAAGAAAACGAAAATCGCAATTAAAAAATGGTTCACGCCACCGAGTGGTGAAAATTCAAAAATTTCTTAATAAAGTTTAAAATTGACCAAAAATTTTACTGGTCAGTTTTTTCCTCTTACGTTGGGAATCAATATCGTATCAGTTGAACTACAATTTATTGATATGCTGAACTTTGAAGAATCGAAAAATCCCCATCGCCCGGTCCCTAATGATTAATCAGGAGGTGAGGGAATCTTAAGCATAGATTTTTTTGTTATAGCAAAAACTGCACCAAAGAGCATTTTTTAGAGTATTTTTCAAAAAATTACAAGCTAAAGTTTTTTATGCAATGTTTTTAAAATTTATTTTTCAATGCGAGAAATGTTTCTTCGTTTTCTGTAATTTAAAGAAAAAATTGCCACGCTAAAGAAACCGCCGCCTGAAGATGCCGCAAATATATGAAATTGAGAAGAGTGAAATTCATAACCATATGAACTCTGCCCGTTTTACAAGAAAAAAATAAGAAAATTGCTTCGAGATGCAAAGTCTAGTCAACTCAAACCACGACAGTTTACAATTCAAGATGGACCAATTTTCGAGTCATTTAGCATTCTTAGCCAAAAAAACTTCAAAATTTTTGATCACAGATCAGATACTGGAGCCTACTTTATAAAGGACCATGCGTACCAGATATGAACTGTCAAAAAGATTTCAAGTGCTTTGCTACTTTTTTGACATAGCTACATTTTTTAAAACGAATAAGTTAGCTTTAAATTTAACACCTTCTCTACAAATTTAAATGTTTTTCTCTAGATGTCCCCAATATTCTTAGACCCAATTTTTTAAATTTAACACTTTCCTTCAAATTTGAATAAGTTCTCTAGATTTCCCAAGTTTCGAAGACCCAGTTTTTATTCTGTACAATTTACATGATATATGGGAATAAAATATCCGAAAACGTCGTAAATTTACTAATTTATAATTGAAAATTATTCATTAATTTAGTGAATATTTATTTTCTTCAAAGATGCGAGTTGTCCTTTTATCACAAGGTAGGTTTGGAACTTTGAATAACGGCCTTGTTGCTGAAATAAAAAAGAAACGGATTTTGAGGGAAAATAAGAATCTGGTTTGGACTAGTATTATTAAATTGCATCCAAATTTGCCTATTCTTTTTGTCGAAAAATCTAGTTTTTCCAAAAAGCTTTCATGCGAATTTTAAGTTTTGTCTTCCATTAAGAAAGCATGGTTTCATTAATACAACAGGGGGATATTGTTACTTTAATTTGTTTTCTACCCAAACGTTTTCCTGGAACCTCTGCGAAAATTGATTCAAGTTCAGGTTAAATTCCACTTTCAATTCCATCATCAATTGTGACAACATTAAATTAATTTTTCTTTCTGTCAGGATTGATTTGTACGATTTTGTTCCAAATTTACATTTCCCCTCCCAAAAAATGGCAGGGGATTTTCTGGGAATTCGGTTGATAAAATATTGAAAGGGATGGTAACCGCTCAAAAACCCATTTTACAATTGTCAGATAGTTCAAGCCGATTTCGGACTATCGCCGGACAAAGTTGCCCAATGATTTCTGATCCCAGTGTGAACTAAATTCAAGCATTCAAATTCTTTCTATACTACTGTCAAATTGTCTGTTAGAACAGGCGAATTTTCGTTTGCGAGATAAAAAAAAATTTCACAAAAAATTCGAAAAATAGCGGTAGAGAGCTAAAATGCAAGCCAAATGTTAGCACGACTGAGGCACACCTCTCAAAAAATTGAGGTAAATCCAGTCGACTGTTATTTTTTTTTCCGAAAAATTGTATTTTGGCAAGAAAAGTTTGAAATTTTTTTTGAAAATCTATTTTTTTCTCACGAATTTCTGTCGTTTGTTCATATTACAGTAGTTACTCTGTGCCTAATAGTTACCTGTTTATCTGTTATAGTTACTCAATTTAGAGGAAGTTCATGTCGCTTATCTGTGGATAGTCACCCCTTATTTCTGAAAATTTATGTTAACAGATAAGTTTACATTTTAAAGATAATTTACGGAAAATTTCATGTCCGGTCTCTAAATGCGACCAGTACTCCCTTAACCCTCACCTGCACGAGCGTGTTCAGAGACACAGAGACGCACAAAATATTTTGGGGAAGTGTCTTTTGGCCGGCGGAATTCGGAACAGACCCCGATGTTCCCCTATTTTTATTTCTAGAATTTTTGGTGATTCTAGGAAATTTCTCATCCAGACCGAAATTGCATGATTTGGATACATTGTTTGTTTAATGCAGTTTAAACAGTACTGAACAAGATAAACGGTTTGATAACATTTATTTGCTATCGGGGGGTAATCGCCACCGAAAAAAACGATTGCCGGAGCAAAAATAATTTTTGGGCCATCTATGGTCAGAAAGTGAGTTCAAAACCCTCATTTTCAGCACTAAGTTCGTTTTGAGCATAAATCAGCTAATTGTTAGGTTTCTTAGTGGCAAGGATCGTAACTCACATAAAAATTCTATTTTCGGAAAAAATTTTTTTTGAAAATATAATGTTCGAAAGTTTCAAAAAAATTTTTGCGTCATTTTGGAGAAAAAAAAATGCGTACGCGGAACCTTTGTAAGATGAATCATTTCTAAATTTAGTCAGTTTAATTGTAAAACTTAGAATTTGACCCGCTGCGCACCCTATCTATTGTCACATAGTCTATGTGGTATTCTCTGTTAAGTGGTTTATGATGTCATTTTTGAACTGCTGTATCAAACCTTGTTGATTTTTTGCATTGGTAGCCAGATCAAATTGTTATGAAAAATTTAAAAAAATGTTATTTTTTCGAAAAAAAATTTCAAATTTCATAAGATTCAGAAATTTGGGTAACCGATGTGAGGTCAATATCTCGAGTCTATACATGGAAACATTTATTAATATTTTTGCCGGCTTCGAAATTTTGTTTCGCATTTCATTTTAGAAAAATAAAAAAAAATCATTTCGAACAAAAATACTTTCATAAAATTGGGATTTTTTCCAAGTATTTTTTTTCGAAAATCGTGCTGTATTTTGAGAAAACCATATTTCAGAATTATTAATTTTTTTTGCGGTTATCCGTTCCCTTGTTATGTACGCTATGGAAAAATAAGTAAATAAACTTTTTTTGAAAAAAAAATTAAAAAATTGATCAAAAATTGGGAAATCTGGCGACATCAGACACAACCGAAACTTTGAACGCTCGCATAAGCAAACCAAGAAGATATGGTAAAAATTCCCCTTTACCTGGAGCACACAATTTGTAAAAAGTGCTTTTTTTATAAAGAGAATCTGACATCAGTCTCCAAATGAATTGAATAAAGACTCAATACACCCAAAACAGTCATTTACATGTAATTTTTGCGATTTGGGCGCAAATTAAACCGAATTCATTTCTAATTCACTTATACCTCCAAAAAACCTAAATTAGGTAGGCGTTTGAAAAATTAAAAATTTTTTGGACATCTCATGACTTAATGGAATGATACGAATTTAGTCAAAACCGGGTTTTCAAACCAGTTCCCGACCTCGGTGACGATCATGCAAAAAACTCTTTAAATACATTTTTTTAAAAAGTCAGCAGACAAAAATCAACTATATTCCAAGATTTCAGTATTGTCAGGCTGTCCGTTAGAACAGGACTGGCGTTTTAACAAAGGTAAAACGCGTCGGTTACCGCCTTAATTATGAAATTTAAGTTATGTAGACAGATGTAATCTCTAAATATTGAGTAATTATCTGTTAAAGTTACCCCGAGCAATCACTCATTAAATTTACCTTTTTTTCAATAGTTCAGAGGTAACTATAACAGAGTAACTACTGTATACGCAGTCCTTATAGACACATTTGACGGTATTTAAAAATTCACCAGAACTATTCCATTAAAACATATAAGTTTATGACGTATGATCAGATTCTTGCTTTTAAGATGAGTTTTTGGCGCAAGATAACATCTTGACGTGAGATAGGTTTTGGCGAAAATTCAGTTTTTTACCAAATATTTTTTCTTTGAATGTTTTTTATGAAATAAAAAAACCTGATAAAGAAACCGCTGCTGAAATTTAAGATTCTTGTTTAATTTTTACCTTGAAATAATCCACTCTGGCCATGTTTGGTCAAATAAACTGCCTCCGAATTGAATTCTTTGCATAATAGAAACCATATGTTCCCTTTGTTCCTTGTCATATTCATTAATTTCAGTGTCCTGTTCAAAAACCGATTCAATCCAATGATCCTCGCCTCCCTGTTCAGAAGATGATGAAGTTTTATCCAAATGTCCTTCTCTGAAAAAATTTTGATTTCTAAGATTTATTTAAAACAAGGGTGAATTTTATATACTTACAAAAGCACGTCTTTATCTTCGTCAGTTTCCAGCCTGTATTGCTCAGTTCGACCAAATAAATAAGTCCTGTCAGCAATATCTACAGCTCTCTCAAGCGACACGATAGCAGAGTGACCATAGGCAATCAGTTTTAGATAGAGGTCGTTCATGCTGTGTTGGTCACACTGAATATAATATTTAGAAAAAATTTTACTTGCAAGTTTGAGAAATAATTTATGCATTCTTATGAGTTAATCTACATTTTTATAAGCTTTCGATCATTTGGAATCATCGTCAGATAGATTTTAAAAGTTTGATTTTTCGTTGAGAAGTTTTTCGCAGGTTAAGATCGTATTTATTTAGCAGTGCAAATTAACCCACGACATACTTATCAACAAAATTCTTAAATTTTTAAACCTATCTGAAGATGATTTCAAATTGATCTTAAGGGAGTGGGCGTCGATAATTGGGCTATTTTTTACACATTTTCGAGTGAAGTTTCTGAGAAACCAGGCTTCAGAAATAATTAATTGTTTTTCCAAATACGTAGTACAACTCTTAAGGAAGATGCCAGTACAATTCAGAGCATCTGATACTTCAACCTACGCTCAGAAAATGATTTTGAGTAGGCGTCCCTAAAAGCACTAAAAGCCTATTCCTAATTCATTCCTTATCAACTTTTCTTGTTATTTGCAATTCAACTTCCAAATATGAATGCGCATCTCCGAGCGGAGGAAAATTTTAAAAAATTTGCCCCTAGTGGTCAAACAGCGTATTTGGGAGCCTCACGCAAAAGCCTACTCCTCCTTGAAAATATATAGATATTTTTTTATTTGTACATCAAATTCACCACAAGCCTGGATTAAGGTCCGAACGGAAGCCCTTTTACGTTTTTTTTCCAAAGGAAACGACTTGTGAATTTCTAGTTTTTGGTGAAATTCTGAACTATAAACTTTCTAATACCTACTTTTTTTGAAAAAATTCAAAATTCAGAAAAAATAAAATAATGTAAAATTTCTCTCGTGGTGATTGCCAGTTAAAAAAAAATATATTGGCACAAAAATCGGCTGTCTTATTAAATCAATTTATGTTCACACGGTTCAAGTAGCTAAAACTTATAAGATTGTGACATGGAGAATTTGAAAGTGAGAAGTTTCAGTCTCCGTCAAAAAATTAAACCTTCAGTTTGGATTATGCAGCTTTATGAGATATATAAAGTTAAGCTACTTTATTTTAAAACTTTCAAACTCTATTCCTATACATATTTGATCCAGCAGAATTCGTAAAAATAATATGGGTCCTACACATGGCTAGCATCACCTTTTTGATTAAAAATATCGATCAAATTTTTATTTTTTGACAAAAAAAGTTTAAAAAATTGGAACAAATGGAAAAACTTGACTTATTTAAAGAAATGGTCGGGAATTTAATCAATGAAAAAAAATAATAAACCTCTCTAACGTCTCATAATGAAATCTCTGCGATAAATTCCAAATAACAATTCTTGAAAATTTTTTTTTAAAATAAAATTGTGGATTCCCCCCGTAAAATATGAATGGCTACTACAGGGCACTGGTTCTGGTACCACTGTTAGCTCAGGCGGACCTGCTAAACAGAATGCTGCGTGGGTAACCCTGCTAGTAAATCAAATACGATATAATGGTTGTTTTATATTTTGGGACAAAAAGAGGAATGAAATGTCGAAAACCGAAACGGTTTTCGACCAGCAATGATTGCTAAATCAATCATCTAGCTCAAACAACAACGGCACAAAACCGTGTTTTGGTGACGGAGTTCACAATATGTTAACTTTACTTTGTCTTACAGGCGCTGTGGACATCTGATATTTTCGAATCACATTTAATTTTTCCCGCTATCATCACACACTTCTCTTTTATTTAGAGCAATTTTCGGGGTTTTAACTCAAAAAACCGTGAAATGATTTTTTTTTCAACTGCAAAACGACCTTTGTTCCTATAACTTTGTTCTTGTAGAGAATTAATCATTTTTTTTGAAAATCGGGTTCATCATTTTTTTTTCGTGAAGATTGATTTGAAATTCACCATTCAACATGAAAAATATTGGGTATGGTGGTCCCTACATTTTCTGCTGTTATTATGTCATAAAAATGCACCAAATCAATTGTTTATGTTTTAAGAGTACAAAAAAACCAAAATAAGAAAAAAAAATGGAAATTTTTGATTGTCTTTTCGATTATTTTCTTTAAAATTGAGTAGAAAATAACGTTTGTTTCAATTTGACCACTAAAACTTCAAAATTTCGGCTTGACGTAAGTCAACTTTCTTTTCATTGTTTTCCAAGCTTTCTTTTGAGCCTACTTTCAAATTAGGAACCACCATACCCTTAATTTTGATAAAAACCCTACAAATTTTACTACTTTTTCTTTTTAAACATGCCACTCAATCTATGTTTATTTTACACCATCAACAAGGTTTCAATCAACGGAAAACAATAAATGAAATCTTAAAAAAATACTGGATCGTTAATTATTTGAAATATATCGATAACGACGCGTCGCGACGGCTTCATTGACATTTTTGCCACGATTCATTCTCACCCAAGAAACTGACGGCATAGAAAAGGCAATATACGAAATTAAAAAATAAGAATTTGTTTTTATTCATTAATATCAACTAGTTTCGAAATTTTTATTTCATTTTTTAGATTTGTATTTCACCATTTTTTCACAAACTTTGAATCCTAAAAACGAATTATATCTAGAATATAAAATTTTTTGCTCAAACATATAACGAAGCCCGATCAATAAGAACTAAGAGATAACAAAACCATCAAAAAGTTATTAACCACGAGCCAATCATCATGTGTATCGTCTTTTTGCTAAGCAAAAATACAACCAAACTCTTAAAAAGCTGAAATCAATGAAAAATCGACGGCGTAGTACTAAAAAACTAATCATTCGACCAAATGATATCCCACCTGGTATATCTGAAGAAAAATCTTTGGAAAGTCTTGAGGCAAATTCTAAAATTCGACTTCCGCATCATTGAAAACTTTGGCCAGTAATCATTATTTAATTACCCGTAAATCAAGAAATTTCAATTTATGTTAGACGAATCATTTTCTGAAAGCATCAAAAACTGTTTTCATGTCCATATATCAAAATAAAATGAGTACCAAAATGCAGCATTTTAAATGCTTGTTATCGTCCATATTTGCATTTAAGGAGGTAACCGACGGAGGTCAATATCTCGAGATCTACACATGCTACGAAGCTTATTTTTGCGGCATTCGGAATTTGGTTGTCGATTTCATTCGAAGAAAAAAATTTCAGAAATTTCGAATTTTTTCTAAATGTCTTATGATGTCATTTTTGAACTGCCGTATCAAAACCTTTGATTTTACTGGCATTGGGTAGCCAAGATTTCAAATTGTATGAAAAATTAAAAAAAATGATTATTTTTCGAAAAAATTTTTTCCTTAGATTTTAAAATTTGGGGTTATTCAGAAACATGGAAAATTATTAATTTTTGCGGCATTCGAAATTTTCTTGTCGATTTTTTTTAGTAAAATAAAAAAAATCAATTTCGAACAAAAAAATTTCAAAAAATTTTTTCCAAGTATTTTTTTTCGAAATCGTGCTGTATTATGCGAAGACCATATCAGAATTATTATTTTTTTTTGGTATCCGTTCTCTTGTTATGTAAGCTATAGGAAAAAATACGTAAATAAACTTTTTTTGTAAAAAAATTAATAATTGATCAAAAATTGAGAAATCTTGCGAATTAGACACAACCGAAACTTTGAACGTCTAGCATAAGCAAACCAAAGAAGATGTTGTAAACCAAATTCCACTTTAACCTGGAACACACAATTTGTAAAAAGTGCTTTTTTTATAAAAAAAATCGACATCAGTGCTCCAAATGATATTGAATAAAGACTCAGTCACAGTCACTTTAACACGTAATTTTTGTCGATTTTTCGCAAATAAACCGAAAATTACATTTCTAATTCCACTTCACTTCCTTAAAAATCATCAATAGTGGGCGTTAGAAGAATTAAAAATGTTTGACATCTCATGACTAAATAAAATGATACGAATTTAGTCAAAAACCGGGTTTTCAACCAGTATCACGACCGGTACGATCATGCAAAAAATTTTTGCATAATTTTTTTGAAAAATTCAGACAAAAATCAACCATATTCTAAGATTTCAGTATCGTCAGGCTGTCCGTTAGAACAGGACTGGCGTTTTATCAAAGGTGAAACGCGTCAGTTGCCGCCTTAAATAAAGAGTCATTTTTTAACCTTGTGCAGCGACGACAACCCGTTAAAGGCTCTGAAGCTTTCAAATTTTTTTCTCAGTTTTCCTGCATCAGCTGAGCAATAAATTCTACCTTTGTATGATGATGTTCTTGAATAAAAAAAATATCTACACTGTACTCAAAAAATTCAAGGTTGAACTGAACAAAAAAAACATGACAGCTCACTTTAAAAAATGGCAATTACATTGATCGAAGGACTTACTGCTGATCAAGTCAATCTCATCTATATTAAAGACTGTTTTTATAAAGCGTCATTTTATATAAAGATCGAACTCATTATGACTTACCCATATTAAAAAATGAATAATCTTGCTTCGATCATATTATTTTGAGATTATTATTTGGCGAGAATCTGGACTGAAGATAAACTTAAGGGGGTAGCAGCGATATGGCAGACTGGCGTCAATTTAATTTACGAAAATAATTAGTTGGTTAATTTTTTGTGCTTATTATCGTTAGATGAACCAAAATAAATGTATATTAGCTCATTAAAATCATTTTTTATCTATTTAAGGAACGATTTGAGTTCAAACTTTTATTTTATAATTCGGATTAACATTATGAAATCTGTGAATAAAAACGAAAAAAATAGCCACTTTAACTATTTTCATGCATGTTTACATATTTTCTGACTGCTGTTGGAAAAATCATGAAATGTTAATTTTGCATTTTGTTGTCGACTTTTTAGAAATATTATGAAAATTTTCCGCGAATCAAGCGAATATTGTTTCTGAACTACTGATAACATTTACAACACTTTCTTGTGACACTGGTTTGTGCCATTTGGCACGCAATTTATAGAGAAAATTTTTTTTGAAAAAATCTATATAAAATTGCGGGTGTAATAGGCTACTTAACTTTTAAAAGTCAGAACATTTTTTTATATTTAAACTCAATTGAAGGTCATTTTTTTCATCTTATAGAAACTTTTTCATGTGGATAATGATTCTCCCACTAATTAGTGCATTACACTCGAAAATGTCTAAAGTTAATAAGTATCGCTTTTCAAAAAAATCCCACATCGGGTCAAGTTGGAAATGGAGTTGTAATGAAAAGTGTTTTTTGATATTTTCACAGATACTTAATAATGTTGAGTAATTAAAAATATAAACGTTAGCAAGAATGAACACTTTTATTGAAGATAAAAACTTACTATTAGCTAAGGTAAAATCTTACGCTTAATCAGTCACACAAAAAAGAAAAAAAACATAAAAAAAAACTTCACATTTTTCTTTCTTTCATAAATCAATCCGAAAAAATGTACCAATCTGCCACATCGCTGCTACCCTCTTAAATCCTATAAGCGTCAAAAATTGGCGAATAAGATAATTACCTAGGGGGGGGCTTGAACTAAAAAAATTCTCGAAAATTTTTACTTCTCAAATTTTCTTAAGTATTTAAAGGTCTTATTTGGTCCATTATTTGTCGAATATGACTATTCGATTTTTTGTAAAGTATCGATCTGATTGGATTTTTTCACATGCTCCCGAGTTTTTTTTGTTTTCTTTCTAATAATTTTTGCCTTAAAAAGTAAAGCCAAGCAAACAAATTGTTTTCGTGCTGTCAAGCCAACGTTTTTTTTGACTAGTCAAGCCAAGCCAACGAAATTTCTTTGTCAGGTAAAGCCAAGCCAGATAAATACCTTTGGCTTGCCGAGGTCTGGCTTGGGGGTATCCCCACATAGTCTCGCACACATATGATAAAGCCTGCTTTTATAAAGCTTCACTTTATATTAAAATCGAACTCATTTTGGCTTACCAATATTAAAAAATGAATAATCTTGCTTCGATCATATTATTTTGAGATCATTATTGGGCGAGAATCTGGACTGAATATAAACTTTAATCCGATAAGCGTCTAAAATTGACAAATAATATGGTATAATGCCCTGTTCATAGCCTGACTAAAATATTGAATATGTTTTGTATTTTAAGTTTTTTGATTGCAATAGAAAAGTTGGTTGTTTAGGAGGTTATATTATATGTGGGCACGCCTATGTTGGAGGAGACCCCCCATGCGGCATGGGGCATGGGCCATGCCTCCCCATTTGTTAAAGATGTGGGCAAGCCCACGTGGAAGGAGAGTCCAAACCTCCGAAATTGTATGGTTTCTAAGTAGCCAATTGGTTACAACAGTTTTAATAATAAATCGGTACAGATCGTTAAATTTTTATACAGTTAGTTTGACTTTGATATCTGTGAATTAAATATAAGCTTTAATTTCACGTGGTATGGTTTTAATAAAGACTTTCAGTCAATATGTATTTGACAGCATTGGTGACGGTGAGCAGCCGAAATGCCTGATAACTAAAAAATTGAAGTTTTGTATTTTTGTTGAATTCAAATTTGTGAGAGATTCTTGTTTGACAGAGAGGATACGATAGGAATCTTTATCCCTCGCTACTCATCAGTACTCACATGTTTCATCTCTTCATATTTAGTTGATTGGGAGGCACGAAATTCATTAATGAAAATCGTTAAGTTTACGATTTTAATATTTCTAACTTTTACAAAAATGATAACTATCGAGCATATGATATGCTGCATATCCCTTTATCACTTTTTGGTTAGAATGCGTAGCCACTACTTCTTTCAACGTGTGATTTTAACGCTACGCATTCTAACCAAAAAGTGATAAGGGGATATTGCATGAATGATATAAGTTCACTATTAACACATAAAATTTGTAATAATTTATCCAATACACGGTTATTCATGACTACTAATCCGATACATAAGTGTTTAACCTTTATCACAGAAACTTCATTCGAGACTGAATAAATTTAATAAAAAAACTGTTAGCGTCAAAAAACCAAGCGCAAAATGCCAAGTTTCCCGAATGAATTCAACAGTGTATTAATGGACCCAGATGCTTTCGACACCATATCGTCAGAATACAGGAAGCTCATTTTGTTATTAATCAAATCAGGTGTTCCAGAGGTTAGTAACTAAACGTTAGTTTAATAAAACCAAATTAAAATTCATATAACTTTTGACCAAATTTAAGAAATTTAATGTTATTTATATCGACGACTTCGATTCAACGTTTCGGCTAAAAATCCATAATATGTGAGCGGAGAAGTTCAACGTCAAACAAAAGTTACAAGTTAAGCGAAAACGGATTTTTGAAAAAAAATTAAGGGAGTACTGGTCGCATTTAGAGACTCGGACATAAAATTTTCACGATTATTTTTAAATGTTTTTTTCTGAAAATGGGGACCAAAATAAGTTGATCAGATGTCTTTTTAATTTCATTTGTCAGACAAAAGTATTTTTATCGCGATCAGAAATTTTTTAATAACGATTTTGTCGAGATTTGGGAATTTCTGAGAACTTGAATTGCTGTCGAGATATAAACGAGATACAAAAATGCAAATTATTGTCCTTGGATCGCTGCCCGTATCTTTCAGGATCGTATTCCTACCAGTTTTAGTTTTAGTCTTGAATTAATAAGCCGTCCTCTGATTGTTTCAGAGCGGATTTTGCGATAGCTACTCACTTAAATTTGTCGGCGATACCACCCAAAGTAATGTTTATATCCGGGCACTCTTTGTGACAACGGAATTTTCGAATACTGCTTTTTAAAAAATTTGAGTTCGAATTTAACTTGCTGATTCCGCCCAATTATGAGAAAATTTTGGAAAGACTTCCGAACATTATCTAAAAATCCCATTATTTTCGATTACAGATTTTCTTTCGGATATTTGTTTCAATCAACAAAAAAAAACTTAACAAGAATGGCTACTTGACGTTTTCGACTAAACGACCTCTATTTTTTATATGCTCGTGGCAAATCATTTGACCTGTTAAGTGATTTGGTCACAAAATACTAAGAAATATTCGTTTGAAATTTTTCTCGATTTATAGTTTTAAAAATTTTTCAAACACTTTCTTTGGACTCCTTAGGCTAAAATATTTGGAATCGCACTTTCCTATGTTTAAATGTGCTTTGTATTTTGTTATTCTTCGCTTCATAAATGTTATTCTCTGATCCATACGCTTTTTATAATACAAAATGACGGGCTTGGAGAAAATCCATCGAAGCATATTTTAATCAGAATGAAGAAATTTTTATTTTAATGTGTGAAATTTCGTTTTTTTTCGTCTTTTTTCAAAAACGCTTAACACTTAGGCAGTCTGGGAATTTTAATTTTTTTGTCTGCATTTAAGGAAAGGTTAAAAAGGTTCATATTTTTTGCATTCGCACCATTTCATATTCTAGAATTTTAATTATGAGTTGCTAGCAAAACTAGTGAGACAATCAAAGATGTACATATCACGGTTGATACACGGTCCACAGTTGGCTGTCTCCTACCATTTTTTCTCTTGTTGAAACAATGGACAAGAATCTGGCTTACTCATAGTTTTGTACCTGCACATCTTGCTTTATATCTTGTAAATCAAAAGTAATTTTGAAAAGTCAAAAATTTTGATTGAACATCATGATTTTTTGAATGAAAATGTTATTTTGGTCCCTATACGCCGCAGATAATGGCATTATTTTTCATTATTTTTAAGTAAATTGCGCCAGAGTAATGTAGTAACAATCTAGTGGACAATGGTTGAATTGCTTAGTTAATTTCCTTTTATAATGAATTTATTACATGGCCCACCACACAATTTTTAACTTGTCAGTTGAAATTTAGATATTTCCAATTCCTAAGAAATGTTTGCCCCCAGATTACCATATAAAGTTATATTTACACTGTTTTATGCATTGACAAAACACTTTCTAACAAATTGGCTATTCTCACATTTGATTTGTATGTCCAGTTCGAAATATTTTCACGGAGTGAAACATTAGGCTAATCCTGATAAATCAACTTCCCCGCGTATCCCGGGACAAAAAATTCGAAGAAAATTCCAATTTTTTCTTGACACCCGAAGTCTAACTTCTTTATAATTTATTTCTGCAACAAAAGACTCTCCTCTATCCGTTTTGGCTTTTTCGAATATAAAGTATGCTGGAGCCACAAGTGGTCTGTTGCTCCACAAGGGTTAATTAATAAAAATAATATGATTATGGTTGTATAGACACCTTCGATAGCAAAGTGCTGTGCTCACACGGTAAAAGAAAGCACCAAACATGATCGAAAATTGGTTCCTCAGTGAATTTTGAAGTTTAGTGTTTAAAAAGTAATCGTATTTTAAAGTTATTCGAAAAAAATAGCTGGAAAAAAATAATAAAGCGAAATTTTGAATTTTTTTCATATTTGAGATTTCGTAGTCACACTTTGATTCCCTCAGCATTCACTCTTGGTCTTCTTATCTATCTTTCATCCTATAAATTAAATTTAATCTTTTGGATTCATTCATTAAAGCGTCCTCTTGTTTATATTATATAACCATCTGAAGAAATATTTTCTGAAGCAAAGCAAGACCAACTCATCGCACTGTTTTTGGGGCCGTTTATTTATTGGAATTTTCGATTTTGTCAATAAATCAATACACAAATATTATTCAGCATTCGCCATCTCGCTGCGAACATCTGAAGACAGGCAAGCTAGAACAAACTAACTAGTTTGATCGACATATGGAAGATGGGCTAGATGGAACCACCTCAGTTTGGGATGTGATCCCTTGACTATTCATAGGTCATTCTTTGTTCGAATTATCCCTTAGTATACCAGTTTTCTGCGAACTTCATGTTTGACTAATCTCATTCTTTTCAGGAACACTATGCGACGCCCGTTAGCTTTGTTCAGCGATGAAGCCAGGTTAAAAATTTGTTGCATTTTCTGTACACAAAGCCGCACTATACTGAAACTTGGCTACTTTATTTACTATTACTGACTTTTTTCTAGTTTTGCAAATGTTTTCTTGACGACATCTTTAGCTGGCAATTGGCATCAGAACGCACGTTTAACGCTGGTGATGTGCATAAACAAACTTATTTCGTTTTTTACTGCGTCAAATGGTCGCCGTGTTGCGCTCAATGTTGTGTGGTTGTTGGTGGAATGCATTGACACCATGTGAAGAGCTGTTATAAATTGTTGTGAAAATTATTTTCTGGGTGAATTGGGTCTGACCTCTCGATTACGCAACAAATCTGAATTTGCTACTTCTTTCCGACGTTCTAAGGTAGTATTTATTCGACGTGCATCACCCAAACATAGTGGATTACAAACATCTGGAATCTAATGATATATGACAAATGATGTGTTGTGTGCATATAATATATAGATATTTAATACAATACTCTTCTTTATTTGAGAAATTATAAGGCTTTTCTTCTCACTTTTTACCAATGACACCACTTAATTTAGGTTGAACAGCGCTCCCGCTGCATTGTTATCAGAGCGGATTTTAGGAACGGATGTGGTGTGTGATTTTCTACCTGATCTCTGTTGCATTTATTGTGTGTGACCCTTAATCCTTGTGGGCGGTGGTGAATCGGCTCTGACTCACAGCGCCGGTTATGCGGCAGCCCGAAGGGGCGTCTATTTTGATTCTATCGCGCGTTTTTCGCGCAATGAAGTCAGTCGTTTGCACCACCCCGTCACAGTGCTCTGGGGGTGTTAAAATAGCAATAAATTATTATGGAAATCCGGGTTGTTTATGTACCCACCGCAGGAGACAGTCCTCTCATACAAACTACCACGCCTAAAGACTTAGTGTAAAGGATCTAGAATAATACCAGCTAGAGTCAAAGCCGAATTGTCTACAAAAGTTTAAAAGATTTAATATTGACCGCTTTTGTTTATGGTTGAAATTGCGTTCAACCGGACGTCGACTCAGACGAAAAGTTGATTCTTACGTTATTGCCAGCGACATCTATTTAATGCGTGAAGAGCAGCTTTCTTGACGATTCTCGGCAAAGAAATTGCTATTTCGCCAAAGAACACAAGTTCTTTGAGAGTTTGTTCCAAATCGTCAGCAGATGTTACTAAATATACAGTTAATAGCAATGGTAAACAATATAAAATTCATATCGTGATGAGATTAAAAATTGCGTTTGACTGGCTGCGCAAATTACAAGCTAAGGACTGTTCGCGCAGCGAATGCAAACCTCCGTTAATTTTATTAATGAATTTCAAAATTTGATGATGACTGCATTTTTCCGTCGAAAGATGAAAAATATGAATATCGCTATTTCTTGAAGTTTATCCTTTCTGATGCCATAAAAAAGTTACTTCCGAAAAGCTCAACTAGCACATCAACGAATGGTTGAGAGACCACGAACGAAATTTCAATTTCTGCGCCAAAAAATAACCATTGAACCTTGGCACATGATTGAAAGCTTTTTACACGTTATTAAAGGCTTATGGTGCCGCTTATTTGCGTTT
>SCLH01001713.1:0-44474 GCA_004367855.1 Oikopleura vanhoeffeni
TCCGTTGTTTGTGTTGAGAGAGATAATTTCCAAATTTGGGTTAATTTATTTAATTTTTGGAGTTAAATCATTTTTTTGGTTTTTTCGAATGATGCATATCATAATCATCGAGCGAAGCGAAATATGTTTTTAAATTGCCATTATTAATTTCAGGCTTCGATTTACTTCCGATTCGAACAAATCGCAAAAGATGTTTGCTAAACTTGGGCTTAATGTGCTAACATTGAGCACCCTTGAATTTGCCGATAAAACCCCATTCAAGGTTTCAAATGAGGTTGTACTCCGCTCACAAAAACTGCCATAAAAAAATTGCTTCAGTAAAAATTTGAGTGGCGTAGTTTCCTTAGGAAATTTTTCTTCATTAATTATTACTGTTTTTTGAGCCCTTTAGCCGAAAAAAAATTTTTCTGGATTTTCGTAGATTTTGTCGATAATTTTATTTATCACGAAGGAGGTTTAAGGTCTCCACTGAAGGTGTCATAAAGACACACAGTCAAAAATGACTTCATCTTCACAATTTTGTGTCAGTTAAATTTGGAATTTGAGAATTTTTTCTTTAAAATTCCTTAGTGGATTTTAAGGAATATTTACAAATTTATTTGGGAACCCAAATTGGAAGGAAAGAATAAAAAGGGATTGCTTTTTAAAATTTCTTCTCGCTATCGGTGATACTATTAATACTTGACACTATAGGCCTAAGCGGGGGATACCGGGTTTATGATTTTTGGGATTCCTATCCCCTTTTTAAAAGATTCTCAGGGTTTATTTTATAAACCATCTTATCGGTAGGTTGTTTTTAGAATATTTGTTAGCCATAGTTCTGTAATTGCCAATCAACATTAATTGGATTTACTTTAAGTTTTTTTAAATTTATCCGGTTCGAAAATTATCCCTCCAAATTTTTTTAGATAGTCCTCATAAGCATCAAATTTATTTTTTGAACTTATCCGAATCGGTGATTATGATTTGCGGATTCGCGTCTAAAATTTTGAGCTTTTGGGCATCATTTTGGTTTGCAATTTTTTAAATTGCCCGAAGCTAAGATAAAATTCTGATTTGACATGGTTATCTGGAAGACATCAAGGGTTTTTTTAATTCTGCATGTGTTTCCAGGCTAACCCATATTTCTTCAAATTTGGCCAGAATTCCTGTTTTTTATGCGTGAAACCCCCTTTTGGGCATATAAGGACCTGACTCTGATAATTTTGAAATGTGTCTGGTACTAAACTTAAGAACTCTTCTGAGGCTCGTATTACTTAGGTTTGCGAAAAATTGCACCTTTTCAATTAATTCAAAAAAATGTAATTTTCGCAAAATATTGTAAACTGATCTTCGCGCGTTAAAATAAATCAACTTCGAATTTCTGTGCACTCCTTTCTTACCTGATAATGGCTGTTTAGCCGAAACGTCAAATAAAAACTATCTTTGATAGAAAAATATAAGAATTTGATGTCTCAAAACACTGAATCTAGAATTAAAAATTTGTGCTGCTCTCATGTTGGGGCGAAAGGACTCAGCAAAAAAGTAAAAAAGATGCAGTAATTTTGGAAACTTAGCAAAAATTGAAGGATTTTTTGGGTTCTGAAAATGATTAGCGAAACTTAAATAAATCCGTTGAGTACAACTTTAGTACTCAAACTTGTACCAACGTTACTTTTGTGTTCTACGACAGGGTAAGTCCCTTTTTCAACTACAATGTTTGGGTTGTATGCTCCCATTAACTTTTTTTTTGGCTTGAGGGAGTGTGGTGTCGCTGATTTGGGCCTCTTCAAGGTCATTTCCGCCAAACTAGCAAAGGTGATCATTCCAAAAACATTGGAACTAACAAACCACCTTCGCGACGTAATTTTATTTAAACTTAACAGTAATCTGATAAAATCCCATCTACGCCAACACCTACGCTTTTAAAAAGCCTGCCTAAAAGACACGCAGTTAGTGCCTACTCCTTCAATTTTCAGCATTTTTTATTATTTTTGTGTCAGGCTCGGAGAAGCTTACGAATAATGCCAAAAAGCGCTTTTGCTTTGATTTGGGCCTTTCAGGCGGCCACAAAAAAAAGCCAAAAAACAAAATGATTGATTTATTTATGTTATTTATTTGTTTTCTTTTGACCTTACGAGTTAAAATAGCACCAAAATCCTAAAAAGTGTTTGTCATTTTCGGGAAAAAAATTATTTTGGAAGCATTTTTTCTGGTTTCTAATTTTGTCAAAAATTCCAGGCTCAAAATGAAAGTTGACGTGGTCTTTCAAGGAGACGCCAAATAAAATTTTCAAAAAAAAACTCTCTAATAGATTGTCAAACAAGGCTTGTGTTTCAGATGCAAGTATAAGCCGAAAGTGTATTTCGTAACCCTGGGTGGCAGGGAGATAGCTTTTGCCCTCTGAGCCCTCCCAAACTGAACCATTTCGAACATTGGCTTAAAAAATGAATTACATGGCCCCCAAGAAGACGCCGAAGCCAAAATTCCAAAAAAACGCCATGATGAATTTGTCAACAAGTCCTGTGCTTTTCTGATGCAGTATTGAGTCGAAGCTGTATCTCTCAAACTGGTGGAGGAGATAGCTTTTGCTTTGAGCCTCCCAAACTGACCATTTCAAATTTGTTGGTTTTTTTTGCGTTTTGTCCGGCTAAAAGCAAATTTTAAAACACAAGGGACTTTTGCATTATTTGTGAGGCTTCTCGGAGCCTGACACAAAAAAAATTAATAAAAAATGATGAAAATTGAAGGATGTAGGCACTAAACTGCGTGTCTTTATAGGAGGCTTTTTAAAAGCGTAGGTGTCGGCGTAAGTGAGATTGTATCAGATTACTGTTAAATTTAAAATCACCGCGAAGGTTGGTTCTGTTAGTGACAACTGTTTTTGGAATATTACCTTCGCTAGTTTGGCGGGAAATAACCTTGGAAGAGGCCCAAATCAGCGACACCCACTCCCTTAAATCAGTAACATATTTTTTTTGATGTGTTATTTAGCCAGTTTGATTGATAGTTAGTTTGGCATAAACTTCTTATTTGTTCTGAACTGAAATGAAGTTTCCATCTCCGTGCAGAACACTGACCGGACGATAACTTACCGGACAATAACACACCATTTCTGGGGATCGGGTTATTTGTAAGAAGAAATTTTTCATAACTCGTGGACTTTCAGTTTGAAAAAAAGGGGTAGTGTGCGGTAGAATTTTATTTTCTCGATGAAAAATTTAGTTAAAAAGGCTCCAAAAATGGCAGAAAATATTCTAACTTGATCCAAAATGACTTAATGTGAAGCTCGCTTAAATTATCAATAATGCAAATTTTCATTTTTTAACAACTTATACGCTTATTTAACTTTTCGGCTTTGTCAAATCACACTTTATTTCAGTTTCAACCCATTTTTTCCAAAACAACGTGAAATCCGAGACTAGTCGATTCGATCAGGTCCGATCACCGATCAGGCAATTTTCAAATCGGGCTTTCCGATCTGATCACATTTTTCCAGCTCGGGTAAGATCCGATCAGCAAAAATTTTCAGGCCCAAAATTTCTGATCAACAAAATCTGCTCTGGTGCCCTTACCTGTTGGAGACCTCACGACTCGTGAGTCACGAGACTCTATTCTGAACTTAGTATAAAACACGCGTTGACTTTCCCTCTCTTATACAAGAATAAAATGAATATTGAAATATATAAAAGTTTATCAAATATTTTCAATTCAATCATCTTTTCTTTCCTAAAAATAAAAAATGGCCGCCCTCATATATCAATTTGGTTAAAATGTCCTCGTGGCCGCCCGTAACTATCAGTTTAGTTTTAATGTCCTTTTGGCCACCCTAAAATATCAGTTTGGTTAAAATGTCCTTGTGGCCGCCGTTTATTCAAAATATTGCCTATTCGCTGCATCTATTTTTTTAGCTGGTAATTAATTTTGGTTGTAATGTCGTTATGGCCGCCGTGATCGATATGTCACTTGTGGGGCTGTAATATCAGGCGTCATAATTTTGAGAAAGTGACCAATGAAATCGCGAGATTCTTGTTTTAGTCGACAATCGAGTAATGTGATTGGACACTGGCTCAAAGTTATGACGCCTAATAAAAAGTTCTTCTGAAAACTGAGCTCTAAGTTGGTTTCTTATTTATTTTATGCTAAAATGAATTGTTCAAATAATCGATTTATTTCACCGCCACTTTTTGTTTGTGCGCGATAAAATCAAATAATCGATAAAAATATCATTTAATTACGAATATCATATTTTATTTAGTATATAAAAACAAAATTATCGCATAAAAAAAAGTGTTTTTAAGGGGTGTAAACGCCATCGGGAATCCCCTTAAAAAATATTTATTTTTTTTGCAAGTTTTACACATTCTTCACATTCCTATCAAAAATCGATATAAAAAAATCAATAATCAAGCCAAATATTCGATGAATTATAAAAATAAGAATTATCAATAAAATTATAAAAAATCCTCATCCACCGGGCGCCGACATTCATTCTTTGAACACGAATATTAGACGATGTTAATTAACTCCAGAATCTGTCGCGCGGTCTCCACTATTGAGTAGGTGAAACGGTTAAAAATTATCAAAAGAAGAGAAAAATAGGGCTTCAGTTACATTATCTGACATTCAATAAAGGGGGGGACAGTTCCCCGGGAACCCAACGTTATTTTTTTAGCACTTGTTGGGTTACTTTTATGATATCTAAAAAGGTTATTTTTAGGTCTCCACTTTCGCGTTTTCGTTTGCACTTATTTGGGTCAAAAACGTGATGTCCGGTGCTTTATAAAAAGCGACCGCAAAAGTAGAGGCCTCTAAGGGTCTCTAAAAGGTCGGGGGTCTTTTCCCCGCATTGAAATTTGTTTTTCGGTATTTTTTAGAAGACGGTCTATCAGAAAGAACTGAATTTTTGGGAATGCAGAGAACTATCAACGGTTGAGGTGAAGGGTTGAAAATTTCGAGTTAGCTGTTCTAGAATTCCAAAAAACTGTGTTTTGAATTCAATTATTCAATAAAAACATGTTTATTTTTTGACTTTTATATCAATTACCTTCAAACTTTGCCCAAAACTTCAAATCACTCGTCCATTCATCCCTGTAAAATTTATTTTCTTATTTTATGCCTAGTTTTCTAAAAAATTTGATTTTTGTCATGCCGAAAGTGAAATTTTTCCAAATTTCAGATTTTTTTCTTCTTGAAATATCTTCAAAGTGAAGTCAAAAAAAAGATCTTGTGCTACTGAACACAAAATTTTTGGAAACCAATTTTATACAGCCTGAGTTTTCTCGTGAACCGCGTTTTTTTATTCCGATCCAGTACTCGATGGTGATTGGTCAATATCCGATATACTTGTATCTGATTGGTGTAGCCATAATAAAAAATGCGGGAAAAAAGACCCTCTAGTATGGATTTCAATCTGTGATATATTAAAATTTATTCTGACCGAAATGTACGCAAGCCTTACCAGGGCTACCTTAGGTACCAGAGAATTTTATGGTGCCATTAGTTTTTACCAAAAATTCTTGAAAAATCCAGCATTTCCAAATTTGATTTTATTTTATTTAACTCGCATTACAGGATGTCCATTTTTGAGCTTCGTTCCCTAACCACGCTATGGATACTTTCATCAAGCGAGCGCTGTGGTAAGCTAGTGATGGGCAAAAACAATGTCTTGTTATGAAGAAGACAAAACAAACTTTTTTAATCGGCCAGAGTATCCATAGCGTCGTAAGGGAACGGTCCAAAAATAAAACATCCTGGGAGCTGATATTTCAGTATGAATATTTTTCCATTGGTATGGTACATTCCGTATGTATGACCCATCGAAACGATGCAGGAATTCCAAGTTATCGGAATTGTCGAAATCAAATTCTAGAAATTTCCCCCTTTTAAGCAGAAATATTCAACCTAACTATCAATATGAGTCATATTATATGACTCTGATTGGTTAGTCAGCACATTACTTTTCGTTATTGAAATAGTTCATGTTATAATAGGTTTAAACATGCAATGCATATCCTTTTACCAACGGAACGCCATCTCAAAATCGTTTAATATCTCTATAGCGCAAGTTCGAATCCCACTAATGTTGTCTTAGTGATTGCTTGAGTAATAACACACCGATCAAATTAAGTGGTCCCATTATCAAGCACCGTTGCCTTTAATCATACTTAAGACAATCACTAAGACAACATTAGTGGGATTCGAACACGCGCTATCGAGATAGGTACGTTTTTGAGATGGAGTTCCGTTTGTAAAAAGAAATTTTATTAAAAATTATTTCTTGCGAGGACCAATGGTCTCAATCACGATTTCCAGTACAATTAAAATTCTATTTTAAGCGAGACGTTGTCATCGATTCAAAAAGCTCGTATGTATATCTGTCATCGTCGGTGTTTCCGGGATTTTATTTCTACGCAAAATTCGGAATAAATCATAATCATTTTATGTAAAGGTGTTGATAAAAATCCAATGTAAGGCTTGCTTGGCTCTTGCTGTATCTCTTTACAATTGCCTAGTGCGAGTATATCAGTTTTGGAGTTCAATCAGAAACGCGATATCTGGAGAGAGAAAAAAAACCTTGAATTCCCTTAAAATGGCATTTGGCCTAATTCTATGCATTCAAAAAATCAATAGAAAAATTTCCATTCTTGAAGCAAGTGGTTGGAGTTACTTTATGAGCAGCTTGAAATATTTTTTTTGTGATTTGTTAAGGGGGTGCCAGCGCGAGTCTTTATGGAACTGTGGAAGACAATGATAAGATTTGATAATATATATAGTAATTCAGTAATTTAAAAAACATTTTGGTCAAACTAAAAATCTTACACTAGTTTTGTCGTTATCCGTCACGTCAATTTAACACTTTTTGTGCTGATTATGCATCCATGGGTGTATATTTACAGGTAAAAAGCATTTTGTTGAAGTAAATTGCGGTTCTCTGAACTGTTTTCTCATTGAAAAAATTATTAAAAACTTTGTGTTTCTGAGAAATTAATTATTTTTGATTCGGAAAAAATTTATTTGTCAACTTCAACCTTTCTCAATATGTAAATAAGGCTTTCACACCGTGCGTACACATCGCTTTAGTTTGTTTTATAGCAATTAAAAGGTTTTGATTCACACCATGCTTATTTACTCAAAATTATCCAATGGAAAATTATGAAAATAAAATTAATTTCTTATCAAATCTAAAGGGCATAAACATTTAAATTAAATCTTATTTCACTCTCACTTCAAAAACCAAAAGGTAGATACGAAGTTAAAACTTTCAAAATGAATTCGCAAGAGGGCGATTTGCTATTAAATTCTGATTTTGAAATATTTTGGAGCAAAAATAAATTTTACAAGTTCGTAAAAGGGGCACCTGTGACGTAACCAGATGGACATAAAAATTAATGTGCACCATTTTTTTTTTCCTTAAGTGTGATTTGAAGCAAAACTACTTCTGAAGAAAAATGGTGTAAGTTTTTGAAATATTTTCCTAGAATGCTCTTGAGCGCCAAAAATATTTGAATTTTTACTAGTTTTTTCAAAATCTATCTCCTCCGTATATTTTCGACAGATAGATTTTGAAAAAACTAGTAAAATTAAATATTTTTGGCGCTCAAGAAAATTCTAAGGAAATATTTCAAAATACTAACACCATTTTTTCTTCAGAAAGTACTTTTGCTTCAGTTGTTTAAATTCAGTTAATTGTCATATAATATTGACGGAGGAGATAGACTTTGAAAAATCGTCGTTTTCTGAATATTTTTTGCTCTCTTCTGCCAGAAGAAAATTACGGAAATATTTTTGACTATTCAATTATTGCGTAAAATTGTCTGAGGTTTTCAAAACCATCAATTTTTATTTTTTGTCATATCTAGTTTTCTCACAATTGACGATCAAAGTCGAAAATGACCAAAAAAGCTTACCTTGACCCCCCCTCCTTTAAGCGTATTTGATTTCTGATTGGGTTTCCGAGGTCAGGAAATTTTTTTTCGAAAACTTGAAGGCTTAGCCCGATTCTGACAATTTTTATAATCTTTAATTTGAACTTAAAAAACGCTTGGAAGAACGGTACACTTTGGCGCTAGAGAGCCAANGTGTTGAGAGAGATAATTTCCAAATTTGGGTTAATTTATTTAATTTTTGGAGTTAAATCATTTTTTTGGTTTTTTCGAATGATGCATATCATAATCATCGAGCGAAGCGAAATATGTTTTTAAATTGCCATTATTAATTTCAGGCTTCGATTTACTTCCGATTCGAACAAATCGCAAAAGATGTTTGCTAAACTTGGGCTTAATGTGCTAACATTGAGCACCCTTGAATTTGCCGATAAAACCCCATTCAAGGTTTCAAATGAGGTTGTACTCCGCTCACAAAAACTGCCATAAAAAAATTGCTTCAGTAAAAATTTGAGTGGCGTAGTTTCCTTAGGAAATTTTTCTTCATTAATTATTACTGTTTTTTGAGCCCTTTAGCCGAAAAAAAATTTTTCTGGATTTTCGTAGATTTTGTCGATAATTTTATTTATCACGAAGGAGGTTTAAGGTCTCCACTGAAGGTGTCATAAAGACACACAGTCAAAAATGACTTCATCTTCACAATTTTGTGTCAGTTAAATTTGGAATTTGAGAATTTTTTCTTTAAAATTCCTTAGTGGATTTTAAGGAATATTTACAAATTTATTTGGGAACCCAAATTGGAAGGAAAGAATAAAAAGGGATTGCTTTTTAAAATTTCTTCTCGCTATCGGTGATACTATTAATACTTGACACTATAGGCCTAAGCGGGGGATACCGGGTTTATGATTTTTGGGATTCCTATCCCCTTTTTAAAAGATTCTCAGGGTTTATTTTATAAACCATCTTATCGGTAGGTTGTTTTTAGAATATTTGTTAGCCATAGTTCTGTAATTGCCAATCAACATTAATTGGATTTACTTTAAGTTTTTTTAAATTTATCCGGTTCGAAAATTATCCCTCCAAATTTTTTTAGATAGTCCTCATAAGCATCAAATTTATTTTTTGAACTTATCCGAATCGGTGATTATGATTTGCGGATTCGCGTCTAAAATTTTGAGCTTTTGGGCATCATTTTGGTTTGCAATTTTTTAAATTGCCCGAAGCTAAGATAAAATTCTGATTTGACATGGTTATCTGGAAGACATCAAGGGTTTTTTTAATTCTGCATGTGTTTCCAGGCTAACCCATATTTCTTCAAATTTGGCCAGAATTCCTGTTTTTTATGCGTGAAACCCCCTTTTGGGCATATAAGGACCTGACTCTGATAATTTTGAAATGTGTCTGGTACTAAACTTAAGAACTCTTCTGAGGCTCGTATTACTTAGGTTTGCGAAAAATTGCACCTTTTCAATTAATTCAAAAAAATGTAATTTTCGCAAAATATTGTAAACTGATCTTCGCGCGTTAAAATAAATCAACTTCGAATTTCTGTGCACTCCTTTCTTACCTGATAATGGCTGTTTAGCCGAAACGTCAAATAAAAACTATCTTTGATAGAAAAATATAAGAATTTGATGTCTCAAAACACTGAATCTAGAATTAAAAATTTGTGCTGCTCTCATGTTGGGGCGAAAGGACTCAGCAAAAAAGTAAAAAAGATGCAGTAATTTTGGAAACTTAGCAAAAATTGAAGGATTTTTTGGGTTCTGAAAATGATTAGCGAAACTTAAATAAATCCGTTGAGTACAACTTTAGTACTCAAACTTGTACCAACGTTACTTTTGTGTTCTACGACAGGGTAAGTCCCTTTTTCAACTACAATGTTTGGGTTGTATGCTCCCATTAACTTTTTTTTTGGCTTGAGGGAGTGTGGTGTCGCTGATTTGGGCCTCTTCAAGGTCATTTCCGCCAAACTAGCAAAGGTGATCATTCCAAAAACATTGGAACTAACAAACCACCTTCGCGACGTAATTTTATTTAAACTTAACAGTAATCTGATAAAATCCCATCTACGCCAACACCTACGCTTTTAAAAAGCCTGCCTAAAAGACACGCAGTTAGTGCCTACTCCTTCAATTTTCAGCATTTTTTATTATTTTTGTGTCAGGCTCGGAGAAGCTTACGAATAATGCCAAAAAGCGCTTTTGCTTTGATTTGGGCCTTTCAGGCGGCCACAAAAAAAAGCCAAAAAACAAAATGATTGATTTATTTATGTTATTTATTTGTTTTCTTTTGACCTTACGAGTTAAAATAGCACCAAAATCCTAAAAAGTGTTTGTCATTTTCGGGAAAAAAATTATTTTGGAAGCATTTTTTCTGGTTTCTAATTTTGTCAAAAATTCCAGGCTCAAAATGAAAGTTGACGTGGTCTTTCAAGGAGACGCCAAATAAAATTTTCAAAAAAAAACTCTCTAATAGATTGTCAAACAAGGCTTGTGTTTCAGATGCAAGTATAAGCCGAAAGTGTATTTCGTAACCCTGGGTGGCAGGGAGATAGCTTTTGCCCTCTGAGCCCTCCCAAACTGAACCATTTCGAACATTGGCTTAAAAAATGAATTACATGGCCCCCAAGAAGACGCCGAAGCCAAAATTCCAAAAAAACGCCATGATGAATTTGTCAACAAGTCCTGTGCTTTTCTGATGCAGTATTGAGTCGAAGCTGTATCTCTCAAACTGGTGGAGGAGATAGCTTTTGCTTTGAGCCTCCCAAACTGACCATTTCAAATTTGTTGGTTTTTTTTGCGTTTTGTCCGGCTAAAAGCAAATTTTAAAACACAAGGGACTTTTGCATTATTTGTGAGGCTTCTCGGAGCCTGACACAAAAAAAATTAATAAAAAATGATGAAAATTGAAGGATGTAGGCACTAAACTGCGTGTCTTTATTAGGAGGCTTTTAAAAGGCGTTAGGGGTCGCGTAAGTGTGGAGATTGTACTACATTACTGTTAAGTTTAAAATCCACCGCCAAAGGTTGGTTCTGGTTAGTGGACAACTGTTTTGGAATATTACCTTCGCTAGTTTGGCGGGAAATAACCTTGGGAGAGGCCCAAATCAGCGACACCCACCTCCGTTAAATCAGTAACATATTTATTTGATGTGTTATTTAGGCCAGTTTGATTGATAGTTAGTTCGCATAAACTTCTTATTTGTTCTGAACTGAAATGAAGTTTCCATCTTCCGTCCAGAACCACTGACCGGACGATAACTTACCGCGACAATAACACACCATTTTCTGGGGTCGGGTTATTTGTAAGAAGAAATTTGTCATAACTCGTGGACTTTCAGTTTGAAAAAAAAGCGGTAGTGTGCGCGTAGAATTTTATTTTCTCGATTGAAAATTTAGTTAAAAAGGCTCCAAAATGCAGAAAATTTCTAACTTGATCCAAAATGATTAATGTGAAGCTCGCTTAAATTTATCAATAATGCAAATTTTCAGTTGTTAACACTTATACGCTTATTTAACTTTTCGGCTTTGTCAAAATAACTTTATTTCAGTTTCAACCCATTTTTTCCAAAACAACGTGAAATCCGAGCTATCTAGTCCGATGCGATCAGGTCCGATCACCGATCAGCAATTTTCAATCGGGCTTGTCCGATCTGATCACCATTTTTCCACTCGGGTAAGATCCGATCAGCAAAAATTTTTTCAGGCCCAAAATTTCTGATCAACAAATCTGCGTCTGGTGCACTTACCTGTTGAAGACTCACGCACTGTTGAGTACGAGACTCTATTCTAAACTTAATATAAACACGGCGTGACTTTCCCTTCTCTTATTGCAAGAATAAAGATGAATTATTGAAATATAGAAAGTTTATCAAATATTTTCAATTCAATCATTCTTTTCTTCCTAAAATAAAAAAATGGCCGCCCTCAAATATCAATTTGGTTAAAAATGCTCGTGGCCGCCCCCGTAACTATTCAGTTTAGTTTTAATGTCCTTTTTGGCACCCTAAAATAATCAGTTTGGTTAAAATGTCCTTGTGGCCCGCCTGTTTATTCAAATATTGACTATTCGCTGCATCTATTTTTTAGCTGGGTAATTAATTTTGGTTGTAATGTCGTTATGGCCGCGTGTCGATATGTCACTTTGTGGGGCTGTAATATCAGGCGTCTAATTTTGAGAAAAGTGCCAATGAAAATCGCGAAGATTCTTGTTTTAGTCGACAATCGAGTAATGTGATGGGACACTGGCTCAAAGTTATGACGCCTAATTAAAAAGTTCTTGCGAAACTGAGCTCTAAGTTGGTTATCTTATTTATTTTATGCTAAAATTGAATTGTTCAAATAATCGATTTATTTCACCGCCACTTTTTGTTTGTGCGCGATAAAATCAATAACGATAAAAATATCATTTAATTACGATATCATATTTTTATTAGTATATAAAAACACAAATTTTATCGCATAAAAAAAAGTGTTTTTAAGGGGTGTAAACGCCATCGCGAATCCCTTAAAAAATAGTTATTTTTTTTTAGGCACAAGTTTTACACTTCTTCACATTCCTATCAAAAATCGATATAAAAAAAATCAATAATCAAGCCAAAATATTCGATATGAATTTATAAAAATAAGAATTATCATAAATTATAAAAAATCCTCATCCACCGGGGCGCCGACATTCATTACTTTGAACACGAATATTGACCGATGTTAATTAATCCAGAATCTGTCGCGCGTCTCCACTATTGAAGTAGGTTGAAACGGTTAAAAATTATTCAAAAGAAGAGAAAAATAGGGGCTCAGTACTTTATCTGACATTCAATAAAGGGGGCGACAGTTTCCCGGGAACCCACGTTATGTTTTTAGCACTTGTTGGGTTACTTTTATGATATCTAAAAGAAGATTATTTTTAGGGTCTCCCACTTTCGCGTTTTCGTTTGCCCCCACCTTTTAATTTGGGTCCAAAAACGTGATGTCCGGTGCTTTATTAAAATAGCGACCGCACAAAGTTAGGGCCTCCTAAGGTCTCTAAAAGGGTCGGGGGTCTTTTCCCCGCAATTGAATTTGTTTTTCGTATTTTTTAGAAGGACGGTCTATCAGAAAGAACTTGAATTTTGGGAATGCATGAGAACTATCAAGGTTGAGGTGAAGGTTGAAAATTTCGATAGTTAGCTGTTCTAGAATGTCAAAAATTGTGTTTGAATTCAATTATTCAATAAAACATGTTTATTTTTTGATTTTAAATATCAATTACTTCAAACTTGCCCAAAATGCAAATCACTCGTCCATTTCTCCCTGTAAAAGTTATTTTCTTATTTTTATGCCTAGTTTTCTAAAAAATTTGATTTTGTCATGCCGAAAGCTGCAAATTTTTCCAAATTTCAGATTTTTTTCTTCTTGAAATATCTTCAAAGTGAAGTCAAAAAAAAGATCTTGTGCTATGAACACAAGAATTTTTGGAAACCAATTTTATACAGCCTGAGTTTTCTTCGTGAACCGCGTTTTTTTTATTCCGATCCCAGTTATCCGATGGTTGAATTGGTCAATATCCGATATACTTGTATCTGATTGGTGTAGCCTAATAAAAAATGCGGAAAAAAGACCTCTAGTATGGGATTTCAATCTGTGATATATTAAAATTTATTCTTGACCGAAATGTTACGCAAGCCTTACAGGGCTACCTTAAAAGGTACCAGAGAATTTTATGGTGCCCATTAGTTTTTACCAAAAATTCTTGAAAAATCCAGCATTTCCAAATTGATTTTATTTATTTAAACTCCATTACAGGATGTCCATTTTGAGCTTCGTTCCCTTAACCACGCTATGGATACTTTCATTCAAGCGAGCGCTGTTGGTAAGCTAGTGATGGGCCAAAAACTGTCCTTGTTATGAGAGAAGACAAACCCAAACTTTTTTAATCGGGCCGAGTATTCCATAGCGTCGTAAGGGAACGGTCCAAAATAAAACATCCTGGGAGCTGATATTTTCAGTATGAAGATTTGTCCATTGTTGGGTAATGGTACATTCCGTATGTTATGGACCCATCGAAACGAGGCAGGAATTTCCAAGTTATCGGAATTGTCGAAATCAAATTCTAGAAATTTCCCCTTTTTAAGCAGAATATTCCAACCTAACTATCGAATATGGAGTCATTTTATATGACTCTGATTGTTATCAGCACATTACTTTCTCGTTATTGAAATGAGTTCATGTATATAATAGGTTTAAACATGCAATGATATCCTTTTACCAAACGGAACGCCCATCTCAAAATTCGTTTAATATTCTAATAGCGCAAGTTCGAATCCCACTAATGTTTCTTAGTGATTGCTTGAGTAAATAACACACCGATCAAATTGAAGTGGTCCCATTATCAACACCGTTGCCTTAAATCATACTTAAGCAACTCACTAAGACAACTATTAGTGGGGATTCCGAACACGCGCTATCGAGATAGGTACGTTTTGGAGATGGAGTTCCGTTGGTAAAAGAAATTTTATTAAAAATTATTTCTTGCGAGACCAATGGTCTCAATCACGATTTCCAGTACAATTAAAATTCTATTTTAAGCGAGACGTTGTCATCGATTCAAAAAGCTCGTATGTATATCTGTCATCGTCGGTGTTTCCGGGATTTTATTTCTACGCAAAATTCGGAATAAATCATAATCATTTTATGTAAAGGTGTTGATAAAAATCCAATGTAAGGCTTGCTTGGCTCTTGCTGTATCTCTTTACAATTGCCTAGTGCGAGTATATCAGTTTTGGAGTTCAATCAGAAACGCGATATCTGGAGAGAGAAAAAAAACCTTGAATTCCCTTAAAATGGCATTTGGCCTAATTCTATGCATTCAAAAAATCAATAGAAAAATTTCCATTCTTGAAGCAAGTGGTTGGAGTTACTTTATGAGCAGCTTGAAATATTTTTTTTGTGATTTGTTAAGGGGGTGCCAGCGCGAGTCTTTATGGAACTGTGGAAGACAATGATAAGATTTGATAATATATATAGTAATTCAGTAATTTAAAAAACATTTTGGTCAAACTAAAAATCTTACACTAGTTTTGTCGTTATCCGTCACGTCAATTTAACACTTTTTGTGCTGATTATGCATCCATGGGTGTATATTTACAGGTAAAAAGCATTTTGTTGAAGTAAATTGCGGTTCTCTGAACTGTTTTCTCATTGAAAAAATTATTAAAAACTTTGTGTTTCTGAGAAATTAATTATTTTTGATTCGGAAAAAATTTATTTGTCAACTTCAACCTTTCTCAATATGTAAATAAGGCTTTCACACCGTGCGTACACATCGCTTTAGTTTGTTTTATAGCAATTAAAAGGTTTTGATTCACACCATGCTTATTTACTCAAAATTATCCAATGGAAAATTATGAAAATAAAATTAATTTCTTATCAAATCTAAAGGGCATAAACATTTAAATTAAATCTTATTTCACTCTCACTTCAAAAACCAAAAGGTAGATACGAAGTTAAAACTTTCAAAATGAATTCGCAAGAGGGCGATTTGCTATTAAATTCTGATTTTGAAATATTTTGGAGCAAAAATAAATTTTACAAGTTCGTAAAAGGGGCACCTGTGACGTAACCAGATGGACATAAAAATTAATGTGCACCATTTTTTTTTTCCTTAAGTGTGATTTGAAGCAAAACTACTTCTGAAGAAAAATGGTGTAAGTTTTTGAAATATTTTCCTAGAATGCTCTTGAGCGCCAAAAATATTTGAATTTTTACTAGTTTTTTCAAAATCTATCTCTCCGATATTTTTCGACAGATAAGATGTTTGATAAAAACTAGTAATATTAAAATTTTTGGCCGCTCAAGAAAATTCTAAGGAAATATTTCAAAATACTAACACCATTTTTTTCTTCAGAAAGTACTTTTGCTTCAGTTGTAAATTCAGTTAATTGTCATATAATATTGACGGAGGGATAGACTTTGAAAAATTCGTCGTTTTTCTGAATATTTTTTGCTCTCTTCTGCCAGAAGAAAATTACGGAAATATTTTTGACTATTCATTATTGCGTAAAATTGTCTGAGGGTTTTCAAAACCATCAATTTTTTATTTTTTGTCATATCTAGTTTTCTCACAATTGACGATCAAAGTCGAAAATGACCAAAAAAGCTTACCTTGACCCCCCCTCCTTTAAGCGTATTTGATTTCTGATTGGGTTTCCGAGGTCAGGAAATTTTTTTTCGAAAACTTGAAGGCTTAGCCCGATTCTGACAATTTTTATAATCTTTAATTTGAACTTAAAAAACGCTTGGAAGAACGGTACACTTTGGCGCTAGAGAGCCAAAACCCTAGTTAATTAGATGTCTGACTACCATGTGCTCAAAATTTAGAAAAAAAATATAATCCGGACTTTTTTGTCTAAAAAATTTCTGAACTATTGAGGGTGATTCTGAAAAAATCGGAGAAAATGAATTTTGACCTCGGACACCCTAATTTTCTGCGTAGTTTTTTTCTAAATAAATTGTTTTCACAATAAGAGCTGAGGTAATTCAATTTGCATGATCCATTATTTTCAGCCTTACACTTTAATTTAAAGTCAGTTTAACTGATCTAATAGAGACTATCAGGATTCATATTTACTTAATGTTTAATAAAATCTAAAAAATTTATTTTGTCTCACAAAAAATTTCAAAATGCATTAAAAATATTTCGGTCTACTAACGTCTCAAAATTTAAAAAAAAACAGACATTTGTCTGACGATTTCTGTTGAAGAATGGTTAACCCCTAGACTCATAGAGCCATAAAAGTGGCTTTCATTTTTTGAAACGACCGAAAAGGACAAAAATAATCGAAATTAAAGTTCAAGGTTCAAATCGTCCATAGAGTTAGCAATTAATTTCTGAAAAATAATTGAATTTGTTTTTTGGATGAGCCGTTCGAAATATATTTTATCCCATTTTTTTTTGATTTTGCTGAAATTTTTTTCATCAGCTTTATCTCACAATTTATTTTTAAAACAACAAGGTCTTAAATACCCAGTTTTTAGGAATTCAACTTGATCATCTTCTAAAAAATAATAATGTTTCTACTAAATCCAGAACTTTTTCATTTATTTTTGTTTGAAAACAGAAAAATTCCTCATGAATGAGAAAGCGGGGCGGAAATATAAGGCGCAGACATATTGTGAACCACTCATTTCATCATTTCAGAGGTGAGAATTATCGTTTCATAGACGAACCCAATAAGGTACTTTGAATCGGAGACCAGGTTAAGGAACATAAGGATTCACTTAATTTTATTTTAGTAGCATTTCATTATTTATTCGTATGGTTTCCTGTGGAAAATAGTTTTAGTTAACTTCACTTTTTCACAGCGGAAATGAAGTGATTAATATTTTAATTGTCTTATTATAATTGATAAAAAATTTGAGGCTATCCTTTATCTCGATGATTTCACAAAAATTAATCCACTAACACTTAAACTTTTCCCATAATATGACTTCAAAGTCAAGCCAAAAAATCATGCCTCTGGGGGATATCAATACTCAAATGAGTCTAGGGGTTAATAATAAATAGAATTAAATACCATTGACTTGTCAATATTGCCCACAAATGTGGTCTCAGTCGACTGAATTTTTCAAGCTAGTCACAGAATAACGAATTAGTAAATCTTACTAAACTTGACTTTTTCCGTGAAGAAGTCGCTTGTCAATCGCCTGTTTATAACACAATTTTAAAGCACGAAGTCAATTTGAAAAATATGACAATGTGGGAACTGTCTAAAAAAACTAGCCAAAACTTCATGATAAAAGCTTGTCGTGCTGGAGCTAATGATTGCTTGAAAGATTGGAAAAATGAGTTTTTTGAAAATGGTGCCTGTAGAACATATTATGGTGAAGCAGATAGAACGCTGGATATAGGTAGGAAATTTCTGGGTCTTAAACGAATAATAAATGATGCATGAAAACAATTTTTCGTTATAAAAATCTATTTCGCGAAGAAAAATGAGAATTTTTAAAAATTTATCGTATTCCCGATGACACATTAGCTATACATGGCTTTTCAGATAGGCGGTAAAATTGCGGCAATAGCAAATAAAGTTTGTTTGTGAGTGTTGGGTTACCATAGAAAAATGTTTTGAGAAGTCCGGGGGTCGAACTCAGGTAAACGGGATGATCAACAAGTCGCACTAACCACTACGCCAACTGCTCATATAACTGACTGGAATATGTTGATTATGACGCGAAACCTTTCGCCCCAACATGAGCGAGAAATAGTTCAAAAACACATCAACTCTGATTTAATAGATTAACAGGTGTAAGGGATGAGTACTCGGATGTGCATTAACGTGCTAAGGTGCTCATAATTAATTGTATATCCTTTAAGCAACGAAACTCCATTTCAAAAACGTTTAATATTTCTATAGCGCGAGTTCAAATCTCACTGATGTCTTGATGAGTAATTGACTTGAATATGATCAAAGGCATGGGCGCTTGATATAAGGACCGCTGAATTTCATCGGTGTGTAATCACTCAAGCAATCGCTAGATAATCCCTTTTTTATCCGTGGCGAAACTTTATTTTTTATTTAACTTTGAGATTTTTTTTGTGATTTAGAAAGTAAGATTCAAATTATTTTTTCAATAAACCCCCTCACACCATTTGACTATATAAAGGCAAAACAAATTTGAGGAGCCAAAACGGCGCAGAAATAACATCGTCACAGACCTACAATTCAAATATGTCATAGAGTTTGCAATTTTATTTTCAAAAGTATTGTTGAAAATTTTATACGATAAGCCGTTCGAAAGTTATTTTTTCCTACCTTTTTTTAGGATTTTTGCCAAAATTTCCTAAAAAATTAATTGTGTGAAACGATACATAATATCAGAATTCTGAGGAAGCCAGTTTTTAAGAAAGTACTAAAGGATTATTGTGATATAAGTTTATTTTATCTGCAGTCTCTATACGAAGAATAATTTTTTTTCACAATGATTTTATGAAACTCAAAATAATGAAAAAAAAAATTTCAAAAAGTTATTTTTCGAATGAATTGAACGGCCATTTAACCCGAATAAAGCCGCAAAGACAAATCGATCAAATGTAGAACATAAGGTGGTACTGATTTTGAGTTTTCAGCTGATTAGCAATATTTTTCACATTTTATACATATATTTTGACACGCGCGGCGATATGAATAATTTTTTTGTGAGCGATCGAGATTTATATTTCAAATTGAGACCCGCTATAAAAGCTAAAGTTTCACTTGTAAATTTGTAACTTATATGTCATGTAAAAAATGTATGGTTTTTCAAGAAATACAAGGTGAGTGAACCTCTCTTTTCTCTCGCAGTATCTAGTTTCCAAACTTCGACATTTCAAAATGTTACGTGTTATTCACTTTATTTTATCATTATCTCAATCAGGACGATAAGTAAATTGATATCTTTTCCAGTTTGCCCGTGATAAGCGCCTCAAAGAAGGCCTTTAGATAGCTTTTGGGTGTGAGGCGAAGTTCTCGTTTCTGGGTGTGAGGAGGTTAAAGAGACTCTGAACGTAATAGAGGTTAATAATTTTCATTAATTTTCAGACATGTTGTATGTGGAGCCCGAAAGACGATAGAGTTTGAAAAAATTAGTTGTTACAGAATAGGTGTTTTAGAAAAGCACCTGATGGTATTTTGTCACAAATTAGTTATATAAAATGAGTTTTCACCGATTTAAAATCTCAGACCACTTTGAGAGCCCATTCAGAGCGGTAAGATAGTATTTCTGCTATATCCCGTTGCAATTCTTTCTGTTCGAAGTCGAAACACTACACTTGTGGGTATAATTCAGTGTTGAATACATATATTTTGGGAGGGTGATAGAGAGGCTCTAGGCTGTGATAGGCTGAATTATTCACACGAGTGTAGTGCTTCGACTTCGAACAGAAATAATTGCAACAGGAAATCACAGCAAAATTGTAGGTTTTCGGACATTTTTAGAATTCTGGAATTTTTATGGAGTTGAGTTTCCGGTTCAATATAAACCATAAAATTTCTGATAAGATTATCAAAACAAAATTTTCAGGCATTCTTTTTTGTAGAATTAATTTAATAACTGAATATCTCATATCCTTTTCCCAACGGAACTCCATCTTAAAAACGTTTACTTACTCTTTAGCGCGTGTTCGAATCCTACTGATGTTGTCTAAGTGATTGTCTATGATTATAGGCAAGGATGCTTGATATTGGGATCGCTGAATTAGATCGGTGTGTAATCAATCAAGCAATCACTAAGACAAAATCAGTGGGATTTGAACAGGCGCTATAGAGAAAGTTAACGTTTTTATTTTGACGATCAGAAATACAGAAATAACTCAGTAACTACAGATAACCAAATAAGTGGAATCATAGATTCGAACGCCGGACCATCGCATTGCTAGAATTCCCTAGTTTTGACGTTAGTTTGCTTCGCAAATTTCACCTGACGGGATGATTGGCTCGAAAGCGCTACACACCACTCGACCATCGTGGATCCACATATTTGGTTATCTGTATTTACTGAGATATTTCTGATCGTCAAAATAAAAACGTATACATACTATATTTGACAACCCAATTTAAATAAATAAAAGTTAACGTTTTAAAAATAAATTCCGTCAGGAAAAGGATATGCAATTTCGCCAACTATGAGGTTTTTTTCTGATAAAAAATTAATAATTTTTGAAATATTTTTTAATACACCATTACGTAAGATGGTATTTCTGAGCGATTCCCGCTACTCCCGCCCCCCGAAAATGAATACAACTCTAGAAAAGTCAATATTTAATTACTAAAGCCAAAATACTTTCTTTCATTCAGAGCATGTGAGCAGCTCAGCTCAGCTACTGCAGATGGGCTTATCTGCGCAATAGGTAATGAGTGTCGAGACTCTCGACTAGAGAGGTCTGGCCCCTTTTTTCGGTCGCAATCAATCTTTTTTTGCATAGCGCGGCGATTTCACCGCCGAGCCAAAAAATGACCATCAGTTTCTAAGTTTCCCTTGGGATTTGCCAATTTTTAGAAATGGCTTTCAGCTTGTAAAAAAGTATATCAATTTGTTTCAATTAATTCACTTTTAAAGACGTAACATTCACAAGAAAACTTTTTCAAAGCGGAAAAGCTATTTCCTCCGAAGTATAAATAAATTTCTTTAAATTTACATTAAAACATTTTAGGAAATCGACAGACATACTTACATCTTGGTGACACCGCACCTGTTTCGTAACTGAGAGCCACATAGAAAGGTGTCTCATACAGAAGTTTTTCAATTAGATGTTGAAAAAACAAATTTACATGTGTCATGACATGTCAGTTGAAAAAATTCCGAAATTATCTTAGGTCTCTAAAATTTTATTTTATTTTATTTTGTTGATAATAACCAGTTTATTTCAGTAATTGCATATAACTCTTCCGATTGGAGTGTAGGTTGGCGTTATTTTTACGATGGACTCACACTTTTTTATGATGACGGTCAGGAAATAACTCAAAATCTTCGCCATTCCCTTCAAATAAACGACAAAAACTCTCCGATTCTGAGATTGGAACGTCAAGAACGGAACTGGCTTGGGCCGCCATACAGCCAATGTGTTCAAGAAAAAAAATTAAAATATTTGAAAAAATATACCAAAGAAAATTGTATATTCGAGTGTAAAGGTACTTTTTAAGACATTTTAAGCCAATATATGCCGTGAGTTGATGTGTCTAAATTGATATTTTCTCGAAGCTAGAAATGTATTGGCTGGAAATTTATAATGCAGTAAAACCATTTTTGTGAAGCTTTATTTATAGTTGATGCCCTGATAAAACATTGCAAATGTCGATCACCGTTTTTCCGACAGTTTGTTGAAGATTTTCCAGATTGTACTTTATACGATCATATTGTATGTGTGAAAGAAATATTACAGGTTATTTTTAGATAGAAATATTTTTTTTGGCTCAGAACTAGGCCAAGCAAAAAAACAGCCACCCGATAAAAAGGTCATATAAATATGAAAATTTAGGAACCAGCGTAGTTGTTCACGCTGAAATTTTTGCGCTCATTTTTAAGCGTCTTTTTTGCTCGGGAGGCCTACCCGTAATAAAAAAAAAATTTGAATGAGATGCAACAATTATAATGTAAAAAAATCTAGAATTAATTTCCGATAAAAAAATTTACTTTATATTTTAGGAATTTGATTCAAAGATGAGAACTGATTGCCCTTGCAATCATACATGTATAAAACATAACATAGAAATTCAAACAGTTCAATATGGGAAAGTACATAAATTATGATATTTCGTTTAATACACTCCGTACGCAAACGTCCTGGCAAAAAATTGAGAAATCATAGGTGTCAGGTACATAGTGTATTTTTTTCTCAATCAAAATGCCTCTCAGAAGTAAAGAGGATGTCCATACCGTTGACATTTTTGCTTTCCAAAACAGCTCATTTGATTGATTTTACCCATGTTTATTAAAAAATCAACAGAAAAATTGTCCGAATCGGATCATTTTCACATTATTTTCAAAAAACATTTAAAATTTATCATAAGTTTATGAAAAAAAAAGGGAAAACTGGTCGGATTCGGACCATATTTCTGAATTTTCTTTTTATTATATATCCCTTTAACACCTTTTGGGTGATTTGAAAGATGTAGGTTGGGGGAGCCAATCCTAACACTCCTGAGACCCCTTCTAGCCACTCATGAGGCCGCTTTCTCTTCTTTTCAGCCTACATCTATCAAATCACCCAAAAGGTGTTAAAGGGATATTATAATTTTAAGTTATTTAAAATGTCAATCTAATAAGTCGTTTTTTAAATATCTTTTATTACATTTCATGTACTTGGTAAAGACAACTTATCCCATTTGGGATACCACCAAAAGGAATTCATATAAATTCTGTGATAATCGAGTTGGATTCAAACAAACGCACGGATACCGAATGTGCTGGGTACCCATTTTCTCGGTTTATGTCTGATGTTGGTGGAAGTTTGGCGTTTTTTATGGGATTTTCCGCGCCAACAATTATAACATTTTTAGAAAAAATAGCTCTGCGTACAATTAAAACTGTAAAGGTAAGTTATTTTATAGAAATAAGTCTCAAATTTTCAGAAAAATTAGTCTCAAAATTTCAGAAAAATTTTAGAAATTATATAACTATTATCACGTCCAAAATAGGGACAATTATTCATAGTACATTGACATGTGATATTTGTTTTAATAATATTCCTTTAAGGGGATTGTTGGTGCTTCCAGCAATTTGCTGGGGAAAAATTAGCTCTTTTTAAAACTCGAATATCTTTTGTGAGAATTTGGTGAACGTTCATTTTTCTAGTTGTATATTGTAGTCCGTAACCTTGAAAAGTCAATAATTGATTCATTTTTAGAAAATATTATCAAATCGACCTTTAAATGCATAAAACCTATTTGCTTCTATTTTTCTTCATTGAAGTATACCGTCATATCCACGTATCCAAAAATCACAAAATGCCGATATTATTGATGAAAAAAAAATTCTCTACAATCGCAACCAAGAATATTTTATAAATTCATCTTAATTCGCCAAAAATTATTTTTGAAAATTCCTTGCTATAGTTAAATATAGGCACAATGTAGATAATTTCACACAAAAAAGTATATCTCACGAACGGTACATGCGATTTCTTTTCTCTTTTTCAAAAATCCTTCTCCAATATCTAATTAACTTTTTAACCAAGAAAATTTTAATAATTTTTTTCATTTTGTTCGTAATCACTATTTTATGCTGATTTGATGCGGGCCATTATAACATTGATTAGGCTTAAAATTGAAATATTGAAAAGGCGCAAAAATTTGAACAAGTATAATATTAAAATACTCTCATTAAGAGTAACTTTTTCTTGCGAGTTTTGTATTCTGAAATGATACCATATCTAGAATTGTTTTCCAGTTTTATGCAAGTCCGAAATGATAATTTTTGGAAATTTTCTAGAATATTGGTCAAAAGTTTCCAATTTTAATTTGGTTTGAATCTCCGTGAAAATTGATCACTAATGGGTTATTTTGTTTTTGATTATCTGTCATTATTCGGGCATTTCAGTTAGCAAGCGATTTCAATGTTCTAGAAAAAATATCCAGAAATAATTTGGTGTTTTTTAAATTGCATACGATTCCTGAGGTGTTGGATGGTCAGGTGCAATTAAAAAATACAGAATTTGCGACCGTGTTCCAAAATAACTACTGCACCCACTTTTCCTTAAGGGAGTGGGTGTCGCAGATTTTGACAGTTTACGAAGCTATTTTTGGGTTAACTAGCAGAACTGATATCCCAAAAACTTTTGCATCGTGAAGAACAACTCTTCACGGTGATTTGTAATTTAACAGTAATCTAATAAAATCCCACCTACGCCTACACATACGCTCTTAAAAAGCCTCCTAAAAAAGCAATTGGAATAAATTTTCATCTTCAATTTTCACGATTTTCCATTATTTTTTGTTTCAGGATCCAAAGAAGTCTCACACATTATGCATTATTGTCTTTTACTCGGTATTTTGCTTTTGGCGGCCAAATAACCCAAAAACGAAAACAAAAATTATTGATTTATTTATGATTTAAATTGATAGTGCGCTAATATGTTATCTTTTGACGCTACCGAGTTAAAAATTGCACCCAAATACTTCAAAGTGTTTGTAACTGAAAAAAATATTTTAAAGCATTTTTCTGGTTTCCAAATTTCGTCAAAAATTAAGGCTCAAAATGAAAAGTTGACATGGCTCCAAAGAGACGCCGAATCAAAATTGCAGAAAAAAAATTCTCTTATGGATTGTCAAACAAGTCTTGTGCTTTCAGCTGCAGAATGAGCCAAAACTGTATTTTTTAAACTGGTGGAGGAAGAACCTTTTGCCTGAGCCTCCCAAACTGACCATTTCAAACAATTTTGCTAAAAATGAAAAGTTGACATGGCCCCCAAGAGACGCCGAAGCAAAACTTCAATAAAAAACTCTCTAATTCATTGTCAAACAAGTCTTGTGCTTTCAGATGCAGTATTAGTCAAAACTGTGTCTCTCAAACTGGTGGAGGAGATACCTTTTGCCTGAGCCTCCCAAACTGACCATTTCAAAATTTTAATTTTTTGTTATTTCGCGTTTTTATCCGCTGAAAGCAAAGTTTTAAAACAAAAGCGCTTTTGCATTATTTATTAGGCTTCTCCGGAACCTGACACAAAAATAATGAAAAATGGTAGAAATTGAAGGAGAAAGACGAACTGCGTGTTTTTTAAGATGTTTTTTATAAGCGTAAGTGTCGGCGTAGGTGGGATTTAAATTTGAAATTACCGCGAAGGAGGGTTCAGTTAGTTACAAATGTTTTTGGAATATCACTTTTGCTAGTTTGGCTGAAAATGGCCTCGGAAGAGGCTCAAATTTGCGACACCCACTCTCTTGGGGGGATTTCTCGTGAGAAATGCCGTTTTCTTGGTTTTTGAGGGCGAATATCTCGAAAAGTATACAGTGATACCTTATTGTTAAGCCTGGTAGATAAATTGAACCTAAATCTCACATCCCAAATCATAATTAAGGATCACTGATTGCTCGACCGATCAGGAACGAGCGACAAAGTGGAGTCATATTATGTAGCAAAAAGCCTATTTCTTCGTGAGTTTTGAGGGTAAAAAAAATATTTTTCGATTTTATGAACCACAAGAAACACACGCATCGTTTTGAAAAATTCGAAATAAATTCGGCCTAGAAAACGCAAAAAAATATTTTTGAGCTGATTTTAAGAGGCTCGCGGAAAAGCCTTTTTTCCTGGATTTTTAGTCCCAATATTGAAACATATATTAATGAACAGCTGATGACCTCGCGGAGGGCTGTCACTATCGAAACTTGAATCTCGATGATTTTTGCTTTTCCAAAACAGTACTTCTAATTCGTTAAAATCCATAATTTTTTATTAAAATGCTTAAAATTTAGACAACATATTTTCAAAATGATGAAAAAGTAGGTTCCTGGCTAAGTATGGAGATAAAAATACTATCAGTCATCATCAAATTGTCCAAATTTTAAGAGAAAAATATTCAAAATAAAATCGGGAAAAATTTTAGGTTCAGCCTCAATTCATGAGGGGTACCCCAATTAACGGGTATGCTCAGCAATTCAAAACAACGAGCTACTCAGATGGTGGTAGTTTTCTGCCACCTAACTTTAAAAAATCATATTAATCTTGGACTAGTTATGATAGACATAGTAGACTCATTGGAAAGCTGAACCAAATTTGTGCCCATAAAAAAATATTAATAACGTTTTCGTAATTACGAAAAATGTTTTTTTATCCGATTAACTTTGAAACACGTAAAATTGTCGTAACTATGAATAATTTGAAGAAAACGGTGATGATCTTAGTTTAACATATCAATTAAGAAAATACCGCCTGAGGAATTTGAATTCAAAAAAACTTAATCGGTGAAGCACATTTTTTTCGGAAATTCTTTCGCGTGACCTTGAAAAATTCATATTTTTTTGTTTGGGTCGAAATCTGACAACAAACGCGCTCTACAAAGTTTCTGTTTGTTTAGAGCTAGCTTTTGCAAAATTTAAGTACATTTTGAAATTTAACCTAGGAGGAGTTGGAATTTCAGATGAAAAAAGTCAAAAACCGGTATTTTGAACCGGTTTTTTACGTATTTTAGAATAAATATAGCACTTATCGACAAAAGCTCTCCTACAAAGTATTGTTTACTAATTATAAGCGTTATGTAAAATTAAGGTTTATTTCAAAATATAACTCAGGGAGTAGGAATTTCAGTTTTGGTTAAGGTGGCTCTTGTGGCCGCTTATGTGTGAAGGAGTTGGTCATACAAAAAAGTTTTGACAAATTTTTTTGCAAGTTGAAGACTAGTTCTACAAACTGGCTAATCTGAATATATATCCTTGAAGCCGTGTTTCGCTAATATTTTATCGAGAATATGTCAATTTAGGGACCGGGATACCCTTAAGGGAATGGTGTCGCAAATTTGAGCTCTTCCGAGGCCATTTTCGCCAAACTAGCAAGGTGATATCCAAAAACATTTGAACTAACAGAACCACCCTTCGCGGTAATTTTGAACTTAACAGTAATCTGATACATCCACCTACGCCGACACCTACGCTTTTAAAAAGCTCCCAAAAAGACACGCAGTTAGTGCCTATTCCTTCAATTTTCATCATTTCTATAATTTTTTTTTGTGTCAGGCTCCGGAGAAGCCTTACAATAATGCAAAAGCGCTTTCGTTTCAAAATTTGCTTTGCGGACAAAAACGCAAAAAAACTAAAAATTAAAATTTGAAATGATCAGTTTGGGTGGCTCAGGCAAAAGTATCTCCTCCACCAGTTTGAGAGACATATTTCGACTCATACTGCATCTGAAAGCACGAGACTGTTAACAATAACCGAGAATGTTTTTTAAATTTTGCTTCGGCGTCTTTTGGGGCCATGTCAATTTTCATTTTTAGCCAAATTGTTTGAAATGGTCAGTTTGGGAGGCTCAGGCAAAAGTATCTCCTCACCAGTTTAGAAGATACAGTTTCGCTCATACTGCATCTGAAGCAAAGACTTGTTTGACAATACTTAGAGATTTTTTGAAATTTTGTTGGCGTCTCTTGGGCCATGGCAACTTTTCATTTTGAGCCTAAATTTATGACAAAAATTCAGAAACCAGAAAAAATGCTTCAAAATATTTTTTTGTAAATACAAACTTTTAAGGATTGGTGCAATTTTAACTGGTAGCGTCTAAAGAAAACAAATAGCGCACTTTCAATTTAAATCATAAATAAATCAATATTTTTATTTTCGTTTTTTGCTTTTTGGCCGCCAAAGCAAAATTTTAAAACAAAAGACAATTTTGCATATTTGTAGCTTTCCGGAGCCTCACGCAAAAAAATAATAAAAATGATGAAAATTGAAGAGTAGGTACGAACTGCGTCTTTTTAAGAAGCTTTTTCAAAGCGTGATGGATTGTATCAGATACTGTTAAATTCAAAATTACCGCGAAGGTTGGTTCTGTTAGTAACAAATGTTTTTGGAATATTACTTTGCTAGTTTGGCGGGAAATTGCGTCGGAAAAGGCTCAAATTTGCGACACCCACTCCCTTAAGGAGATTTTGGGTGCAGTAGTTATTTTGACCACAGCCTCGAATTCGCGTATTATGTTTTCTTGTATCCGACATCAGCAATGAGAAATAGATTGCAAGCAAAAAAAAGTGTATTAGCTATCGAATAACTAGTTCTAGGATAACGGATTTGCTTGCAAAAAATTTTATTTATTAAAATCTAGACAAAAAGATGTTCTCAAATTACAAAGAATAATACTCACAGCAAAAAATAACTCTAAATTAAAGTTATTTAATATTATAATTGTTAAGATTTTGCCCTTTTTCAATATTTTAATTGATAAGCCTAATCAATTTACAATGGCGCAAAGTTAATATCATAAAATAGTGATTGCGAAAATACTAACAGGAATTCTTTTGATTTTCAGCCGATCAGAATTTGACTTGAGAATCAGAATATTATCTGAAAACGAAAAAAAATTGCATGTACCGTTCGTGAGTTTGGGAAAAAATTAGATTTGTAAAAAAATTGTACATTTTGCCTTTATTTAACTATATACATGATTTTTCGAAAAACCATTTTCGGCAAATTAAGATGATTCTTTTTAAAAATTTCCCGATTATTTTTAGATAATTTTTCTCACAAAATACGTGGATATGGCGTTTTACTTCACTGGAGAGAGAAAAAGCAGCAATTATGTTTTATGCATTTAACAGCGTTTGATGTTAAAATATTGTCTAGAATGAACCAATTTTTGATTTTTCAAGGTTATGAACTACAATAAACAATTGAAAGAACATGTCCACTCAATCTCACGAATATATTTCAGCTTAAAAAGGGCTCATTTTCCCTCAGCACATTGCTGGAAGCACTCACATCCACTGAAGATATCTTTGTTAAAAATATTCTCAATAATATTCCCTTTAAGATAGAACACACCAATTAAAAAGAAAAAACATTGTCTAGTTTTTATTCACCTTTTTATTGATATCTACTGTTTCGAATATCACTAATTCATTTTCAAGATTCTCTAGAATAATTACAGCGTGAGTCTTTTCGATTTCTCCTCTTTTTACCCAGACGGGTAGACAGCCAAGATTGGCCTATACTTTCTTCAGGATTTTGTCTGTCTAGCTGTCTGGGTATAAAAAAAGGAGTAATCGAAAAGACTCATGCTGTAGTTTTACAAAAATAATCAGACTTTAGAAAATTAAAAGTCCAGAAAAATGCATGTCAAAATATTGATAGTCGGCTGAAAAAATTTTGGGGAGTATAGAGACTGTTTTAGGGCATAAAGAGGGGTAAGTTGTAAATGGTGAAACAGCGATTTAGGACATCGTCTAGTATTAGGGAAGACAAGTGATAAGAAAAATTTTGTATGCGTGGGCGGTGGCTTTTTGTTGTTCACAGAGTACAAAGACAATGTTGGTTGTCCTCTTTACTCGGTTTTCTATCTTAAAGAGATATTTTATTCTTGCGCTTTAGAGCAAAACATGAAATTTGGTAATATTATTATTTCTGCGCTTTAGAGCAAAACATGAAATTTTGGTAATATTTTATTTATATAATACTTTATTTAAATGAGAAACAAGCGCAAAACTAATTAAAATTAGACGATAAAAATTTTTCGAGTTCCTTATTGAATTGACGTCTGTGAATGATTTTTTGAAAAATTGGTCATTGCGATGATCAAAATAAAAAAAGGATAATAATTTTCAGAAACGAAATACTGAAAGAAAACAAACCTGCTTTGGAAAATTCAGAGACAGCCTTCCTGTACGGATTCTTCAGTCCCAAACCTATGGGATCACGACAAAAAGTACTACTGCTAAACACAAAGAATTTGCCGGAAAAAAACAACACAATAAATATGCCAGAGATGTCCACATACGCCGATGATAACACATGACTTTCGATTCTGAAATTGTTAATAATGTAGAAAATTAATTTTATACTTCATAACCATGATCTTTTAACTTATTTCAATAAAGAAATGATTCAGCCCTAAGACTTTAAATGATATCCCTTGTCACACTGATGAAATTTAGGTCAAGGCCAAGCTTGTACGAATACAGTAGTAGCTTGTACAGTAGTTACAAAGATAACTCGCCCTCGGAATTGCGCTCTGACTAGATAAGGCCTTCCTTTTGAGCATATTTAGCATATTTTTTTCGACCAGCTATGACTTCTGTTCGAACTTCCTTTGTGCTAATTTCAATCAATAAAATTTGAATCAAACAAATTAAATTTTAACTTTCTTAATTTAATCATAAAGATAATTAAATTTCAATATTCATATCAAAAAGATCTAAATTCATTGTACATTATTAAGTATTTAAAAGTACTACACTCCTATAGATAACTAGTACTACACGCGGATAGCCCTTCATAACCACTCGCTCCTACTTGCGCTAAAGCCCCACATCATCCACTAGCCCCACTTCCTCAGCCTTACAGCACCACTCTAGTANCACTCATTTTATTTTATTTGTGTGATATAACTTACAAAAAAATTGTTTATATACAGTGGTTCCACTAGGGGAATCTTTTTAAGTAAAGCTGTTTCCATATTTAAAGCTGTTTGCCGATTTTTATATTGAAATCTTTAGTAACAGAAAGCGGCGGTTACTTTGTCATTAATTTGCACATTTCTTGATTACGCTTATTTCATTTCCCCTTTTTGATTTCCCGCAAACGTCGCACCCGCGCCTCAATCCGTAACTTCAGCGCTGATTGATCTTACTTAGTGCTTCTCTGCTGTTGCATGCGCCAAAAAAGTTAATGGCTATTGGTCCGCACCGAAAATTTTGACAGATCAAACTGAGATAGCTCAAGTTACTTGACCAATTTCAACTACCTGAAATTTTTGAAGGAACATCGGCAAATTTTACAAACAGATGATCATCATAAATCTTACAGGCAAAATTTTCAAATCGGGCAAAACTTTGAGATTGACTTTCACTACTAGTATAATATACAGGATGTCCACGTTTTCACTAAAATATTTTATTTCCGGCCCGGAATTTAACATGACATAGCGCGGCTGATTGGACAGGAATTTATCTAACACAGAATTGTCCAATCAGCGCTTGCGATATCATGTTACTCCAGAATTGAATATGCTAGTAAAACGTGGTAGGTAACTACGTGTAGGTAAGTGTCCTACATACAAGGAAAACTATTTTAACACATTAATGTGAATCTAGGAATGTGCGGGTTAAGAGTGTTAGGAGGGCCACTATGGAGGGACACACCTGGAAGGGCTAATCTTGGAGCCACTTCTAACGCTCCTCAACCCGCACATTTCTAGATTCACCTTGTGTTATTGTTAACTTCTACAATGGCAAACTACTTCTGGACTCACAATGTTTCCATGGTCACGCATGACCATGGTGTTAAATCAAGCGCTATAACCTTAGATTCATTATCAACATATATTTCTCACTTGTTAATTGGTAATTCAAATACTTTGCTACAATCGTATGAAACCAAATGTAAGAAAATTATTTAATGGCATCAAATGGTGATAAGAAAATATAAAATCTCTCTTTTTAGCACGATTCACACATTAAGGGCATAAGTAATACGAATTAAGGGTATCCCGGTCCCTAATTGACATTTCTCGATAAATATTAGCGAAACACGGCTTCAAGGATATTATTCAGATTAGCCAGTTTGTAGAACTAGTCTTCATCTTGCAAAAATGTGTCAAAACTTTTTTGCATGAACACTCCCAGACACATTAGCGAAACAGGGAGACCTAAGCCAAAACGAAATTCTATCTCCTCTGAGGCTTATTTTGAAATAAACCTTAATTTTAACATAACCTGTATAATTAGTATACAAAACTTCTGTGGAGAGCTTTTGTCGATAAGTGCTTATTTTTTCTAGAATATGCGATATGCCATCCGTTTTTTTGAGATTTTCCATCGGAAATTCTATCTCCTCTGAGGTCAGATTTCAAAATTCACTTAAATTTTCGCAAAGGAAGCTCAGAACAAAAATTGATACTTCTGTCGAGCTGTTTTTTTTGAATTCGACCCCAAACCAAAATATGAATGTTTATGGTCACGTGAAAAAATTCAGTAAAAAAAAAGTGTTTCGATTTTTTGAAGTAGGCTCAAAAGAAAGCTGGGGAAACACTGAAGAGAATGTTGGCTTACGTCAAGCCAGAATTTGAAAGTTTTTAGAGGTCAATTGACACAAACGTTATTTTTGAACATAATTTTGAGATAAAATCGAAAAAACGCTAAATTTCAAAAATTTGGGTTGTTTATGCGTTCAAACATTTAACAATTGATTTGGTGCATTTTTATGACATAATAACAGCAGAAAATGTAGGACCGGGATAGCTTTAAGGGCCTCGGTGCGTTTGACAGATTTGCATTTTTTCAATTTTTTTTTGTCTTGATGGGTAACTTTTTGTCACTTTGAAATTTTCGGATAAAAACTTTTCAAACACAAGTTCCACTTTTCAGCTTACTTTGTATAATTTGAATTTCTTCAAATTGATTATTTTTTACTTTATAAATCGTCTTTCGAAAAACACTCAAAAAAAGCGCGTTTGTAAGTTATGTGCTAAATTACAGTGAAATTAATTTTCTATTTTATTAATTAGAAGTTCTAAAATACGGTCCTGTCAACCGCTGAAAATTATTAAGTTTAAATTCATACGATTTTTAAGTCAAAAATCGAAAATTTAAATAAAATTTAATAAACGGTCGACAGGTCGGCTTACCAATTTAGGCAGTATCGGTGAAATAAATTTCTTTTAATTCTTGACTAAGAGGGCTTAACTTTTTTCGCGCAACCGTATTTTCATTCAAAAAGTATGATTCAGAGTATAAACAAAAGCAAAGAATTTTGAACAAGAAATGAGAAAATTTTCAAAATATTTTAATTATTTTGACCAAAAATCACTTAACCATGTCATATGGTTTTCCAAGAAGCATATAAAAAATATGTGTATCTACATAAGTTTTCTAAAGAATAAAATTAAAGATAAGCCATTGTAGAGTTTTTTTGGTTGATTTGAAACGAATATTAAAAAAATTGAACGAAAAATAAGGCATCTTTTCATTATGTTGGAACTTTTATCCAAAAATTTCTCATAACTTTCGAATGCGAAAAGTTAAATTCAAACTCAAAATTTTCTTAAAAAGCCATAAATATGGCCCATAATGTAAAAATTCATTAGTTAAAAAGTTGCTGGATAATGACACCACTTTGATGGTATATTGGAAAGAATATATAAATCCACTGAAAAGTTTTCATCAAGAGCCCATATCGGAATCTGTCAAAATGCACGAGCCCTTAAGGCTTAATTTGACATCGTTAAATTTGTAGTATTAAACCGTCACCAATTTGGGTGCTGAAACTGCAAAAAAATTGCATGTTTTCATTAAAATTTTCATTAAAATTTTCACACAATCAGCTCCTTAAAAATAAAAAAGAACTATTTTTAATGACAAGGTTCAAGGCCAATTTCAAGTTCATCGTAGAATCTTGTTAGTACCCTCAAAAGAATCGGAGAAGTCGACTTTCTAATGAAAATATTAGCAACTATGAGTGAATTATGTACTGAACGGTTACTAAAGAGCAAAAAATAGTTAAATTTTTGAGATTTCAGAAGGAGATTGTTGCTCTCTGGCGGACCTTTCAGTACATAATTGTCCTATAGTTTCTAATATTTCATTAGTAAGTCGACTCTTCCGATTCTTTTGAGGGTACTTACGATTAACTTTGAAATTTACGGTAATTTGAAATACGGTTAACCCGTGTGAGCACAGAAAAAATAGTTTAGCCAAGGCACCAAAGCCTTATAAAGGCTTTTTTCAACGCGTATTACAGAAAGTCCAAGGTAGTTGGAGTTTTCAATTTTTTTGCATAAGTAAGGTTCAAACGATATATTTTTTCATCCGACACTTTGTATTCTAGAATTTTGAGTTTTAGAAAAATTAATATGATAAGAGCAAGGTACAGCATATCACGTGATACAAGCTCACAGTGGTGTTCACAATTATTTTGCTATTGAAACGATGCACAAGAATCTGACCTATGTCATCGTTTTTCTGATTTAGTCTTAAATAAATCAATCAAAAATTATTTTTAAATAGGTCTAAAATTTTGATGAAAAAATCACAATTTTTCATTAAAAATGGTTATTTTCCGTATAAAGCAGATTAGTACAATTTCTGATATTATTTCTGGGTCGATATACTAATCAAGTGAATCTGTGGCAATATTTAATTGCTCGGATTAAATTTCTAATAATTAAAATATTTTCGTTAATACTTAAATTGAAAATTTCGGAAATATCACTTCTGAAAAAAAATATTGTTCCTATATACCAATTAATCTTTGTTTTGAGTGTCAACCATGGACAAAACAATTTCCTAAAAATGGCAATTTTCAAATTTTAATTGACGCAATAGTCGCATTTATTGTTTTAGAAGTAAAAGATTGGAAAAAAACTCAAAAAATCAACTCTCCTTAATATTTGAACAAATTCCACGAAATAAATAAGTTATTTTTTTTGACATCTTGCAAAATTTTCTTTTAATGTATTCGAACGAGACCAATTCTACGATGTCTTTTTTGCATTTTTTAGATGATTTTAAATATGCAAAAGCCTTTAGAAAAGCTTTGTGCTCACACGGGTTAACAATATACGGTTTTTGAAAAAGTACTTTAAATTACATTAAAACAACTTTGGGGATGAACTTTGGGGATGATCTTCAACGTTTTTAAGACTTTTTTCTAATTACACCAAAGTCCGAATAAACACGTGACGAAATAATTCAAAATAAGGTTGGAATATCTCATAAATGAATCTTTATTTCTTAAAATAGATCACGTACCTTTTGGAAGATACAATTATGTTCAAAACTCTTTAATTAGGTGTTTATCAGCCCACAAAGTTTTCGCGTAATTTGAATACTATTTGTTTACTTTCACCAAAACCTTATTTCCTAATTTGAAGGTCACGTGATCGTTTTTTAACTATGATGTAATAGAAAAAAAGTCTTAAAAACTTCTAAAAAACTTATTCACTTCTTTCAAAAATTGATTTAAAATTTTTGACAAAAACAGTACATTTTTGCCAACCTTGTTCCATGAATATAATTACGGTCACGTGATTATTTTCGGGCTATTTGTGTGACGGGAAAAAATCTTAGAATTTCTGATTTTTTTGATGATTCAAATTTTTTTTGCAAAAAATAAAGTACTGTAATACAGTAAAATATTTCAAAAAAACGCACAAACGTCCAGTTATTTAAATAGTTGATCGATCACTTTGTAAATGCTACATTCATAAATGATTAAGGGTCCTAAATTGCGATTAAAGGGGTCATATATTTTTATTCTCTGGAACACATTTTATTTCCAACTTTCATCATAGCATGTTCGACCAACCGGTAAATTGAGTTGACCGCGAGCAAAATTTTTTTTTGTTAAAAGTCGTATTTTTTCGTCTTATTTTCAAAAACAATTAGATTTTTTCACAGAGAATGTATATTTTTATAACAAAAAAAATGATATTGTCTTTTTGCCCATTTCCACCCTAAAGTGCTTCAAAAATAACGAAAGTGTCGTTTTTGACCATTTTTACCACTAAGAGTCGTATTTTTTCGTTGTATTTAAGAATTTATTTTCATTCAAAATAAAAACATTTTCGAGACAATTTAAAAAAAAATGATATTGTCTGATGGTCAAATTTCTGTCCTCAACTTCCAGGATCACAGTTTGAAGAAAAATTTTTGAGGTCAAGGTCATCGTATCAATTTTTGGATAATATCAAAAGATTCGCAACTATCGTGTTCCTGGAAACGGGATCATAAACCATTGTCAAATTATTCACCGTTCTCGCGCAAGAGCAAAAAACATTTTCTCATTTTAGACACTTAAAAAAAATTTCAATATTTTTTTGCAAAATTTTGGATTTTTTTCACAATTTTTAAAATTCATATAACTAAACAGGCCACGTTGAGATCAGAAATTAAGGTGCCAGCACTACCAGTTCAATAGATATGGACCGCCTATACAACCCTCTTAAGGGAGTGGGTGTCGCAAATTTGAGCCTCTTCCGAGGCCATTTCCCGCCAAACTAGCAAAGGTGATATTCCAAAAACATTTGTTACTAACAGAACCAACCTTCGCGGTAATTTTGAACTTAACAGTAATCTGATAAAATCTCACCTACGCCAACACCTACGCTTTGAAAAAGCTTCGTAAAAAGACACGCAGTTCGTACCTACTCCTTCAATTTTCACCATTTTTCATTATTTTTTTGTGTCAGGCTCCAAAGAATGTGACAAAATGCATTATTGTCTTTTACTTGGAATTTTGCTTTTGGCGGCCAAAAATGCCAAAAAACGAAAATAAAAATTATTGATTTATTTATGATTTAAATTGATAGTGCGCTAATTTGTTTTCTTTTGACGCTACCAAGTTAAAAATTGCACCAAAATCCTTTAAAGTGTTTGTATTTACAAAAATTATTTTGAAGCATTTTTTCTGGTTTCTAAATTTTTGTCACTAAATTTAGGCTCAAAATGAAAAGTTGACATGGTCCCAAGAGACGCCAAATCAAAATTTAAAAAATCTCTCTATGATTGTCAAACAGTCTTGTGCCTCAGATGCAGTATGAGCCGAACTGTATCTTCTAAACTGGAAGGAGATACTTTTCCTGAGCCTCCCAAACTGACCATTTCAAACATTTGGCTAAAAATGAAAGTTGACATGGCCCCCAAGAGACGCCGAAGCAAAATTTTAAAAACTTCTAATGCATTGTTAAAACAGGTCCTGTGCTTTCAGATGCAGTATGAGTCAAATATGTCTCTCAAACTGGTGGAGGAGATACCTTTTGCCTGAGCCTCCCAAACTGATCATTTCAAAATTTTAATTTTTAGTTTTTTGCGTTTTGTCCGCCGAAAGCAAAATTTAAAAAAGCGCTTTTGCATTTGTAAGGCTTCTCCGGAGCCTGACACAAAAAAAAAAAAAAAATGATGAAAATTGAAGAGTAAGCATAACTGCGTGTCTTTTTAGGAGGCTTTTTAAAGCGTAGGTGTCGGCGTAGGTGGATTGTATCGATTACTGTTAAGTTCAAAATTACCGCGAAGGTGTTCTGTTAGTTACAAATGTTTTTGGATATCACTTTGCTAGTTTGACGGAAATGACTTGGAAGAGGCTCAAATTTGCGACACCCACTCCCTTAAGGGTGGAGTGGGCGACGTTTATAGCCGTTGGAACATTAATTTGCAAATTTTATATTTTTCTGAATAAATGACTATGAGAAATTAATGGCGTTTACAAAAAATTCGTATCTCCTCTAGAAATGTTCACTAAATTTTCGAATTTTGAAGAACTATTTTCGGTCTAGCTCGAAAACTAAAAGAGATATGGAGTTTAAAACCGAAAAAATGAAGTCGGCATAGCGTTTTTAGTATATAGTGTATATCTTATATCAAAATAGAAAATAATCATTTTTGACTCACTTTCAATTTGGTCTAGCGTGCATGTTCATGGTCAGTGTGAGAGACACAGTGCCTATTTTAAATTCTGTATGACATAATTTTCTGAATTGTATAAAGCTATCGGCTGTTGAAATCAGATTGAAATTGTATGCAAATGAGAGAGAAGATAGATTTTGGAAAAGGTCTAGAAAATCAGTAAAATTGGCGATAGAGAACATTTAGGGCAAATTGAAAAAATCTGTATATAAGTGTTTTTTCTAAATTAAATAATTTGAATAGTGAAGTTGGTACTGGCCAATGAAAAACCAGAGAGGAGATAGCATATTGCTTTTTTGAAAATTTGCTCTCTAGCTCTAACTGGTGATGTTTCAATATTTCTAAAATTTTTTGGTCGACTTCAAATTGTTTGAGCATAGATTTTATCATTTTACGTTTACTATGTCCCGTATTCTCTCTAATATTCCTCAAAGTGAAAATATGCCAAAAAGGTCGCCCCTCTATATATCTCAAAAAAAACGAGTATTTTTTGCGGAATCACCGCAAAATTCTTTATAATGTATTCTGAAGAAAAAATTCTGTGATATTTTTTTTGCCTTTTTTTAAAAGGTTTTAGGTATGCTTGAGGATATATCGGCTCTATGATGATTTCAAAGGGTAAGGGCCTCGAATGCAAACTTTGTAACTACAAAATTTTTGTGTAGGTGACCACATGTTTTTTATATGCTATTTGAAAAATCATATGACATTTTTGGGATTTTGTCGAAACTATTTTGGAATTATTTTTGAAAATTTCTCTCATTTCTTGTTTCAAAATTTTTCAAACTAATTTTTTTAAAAATCACCGGTTAAAAATATATTCTCGAATACCACCTTTTATTTTCCTTCAAATATGTCCTAGTTTTGTTTCTTCGCTCTTGTTTTTACTCTGAATCATAATTTTTGAAACGAAACTACGGTTTGGCAGGAATCCAATTAAAATTTTTTTTAATTCACCAAATGTGCCAATTGGTAAGCGACCCCATCCACCGTTTAAAATAATTAATTCATTTTAAGGGAGTAGGCGTCGATAATTGGCTCTTTTTTACACATTTTCAAGTGAAGTTTTCGAGAAACCTGGCTTCAGAAATAATTAATTTCTCTTCCAAATACGTGGTACAAACTCTAAAGAAGTTGCCAGTAAAATTCAGAGAATCTGATACTTTAACCTACGCTCAAAATATGAATTTCGTAGGCGTCCTAAAAGCCACTAAAAAGCCTTATCCTCATTCATGCCTCTAGTCGTCAAAACAACTTATTGTGAAGCCTCGCGCAAACGCTACTCCTCCTTAAATATATATGGAAATTTTTTAATTTGTACATTCAAATTCACCGCAAAGCCTAGATATAAAGTGTTGAAATGTAGCCCGGTTTTTGATTTTTATCTCCAAAGTCTCAGGAACGACTTTGTGAAATTTCTAGTTTTTGTTTGAAATTCTGAACTATAAATTTTCTAAAACCTACTTTATTTGAAAAAAATTTGAAATTCAAAAAATCTTATGACTTAAAAAACTCAGTGACAATTTTTCTACAAAATAGGGGAATCAAAAAGTTATCTGAGAAATCTCAATTATCGTCACCCTTAATTTAACCAAATTTTAACTCAAAACCAATAAAAATCTTATAAGTGGAAAAAACATGGCAGAAAATTCTCTACAAAATAGGTGTATCAAAAGTATTATACGTGAAGCTGAGATATCGACGCCCACTCCCTTAAGACATGAAATTTTTTTTCGATGTGTTAAAAATTTTTTTTTTTCAAAATTTTCGATTTTGACGTAAGAAATCGTATTTAAACAAATTAAATACATTTAAACGGTGGATGGCCCATCCAGGATGGGTCGGTCTTTAACGATTCCTAATTATAAAGTATAAAATAAATTTTACCTTAATTATATTTAATTATACACCTTCGATAGCAAACGCGCGGTTTTGAGTGTTTTTTTAAAAGACGATTTATAAAGTAAAAATAATCGATTTGGTAAACATCAGATTAAACGAAGTAAGCTCAAAAGTGGCAACTTTGTTCGAAAAAGTTTTTATTCAATTGTTTTGAAGTGGCAAAAAGTTTCCAATCAAGAGGGAAAAAAATTGAAAAAAGTGCAAATCTGTCAAATTCACCGAGGTCCTTAAAGGGATATCCTTTTCCAATCGGAACTCTATCTCAAAACGTTTACTATCTTCTATAGCGCGTGTTCGAATCCCACTAATGTTTTTTTTACTGGATTGTCTTGAGTATGATTATAGGCAAGGATGCTTGATATTGCGACGCGTAAATTTAGATCGGTTGGAATCACTCGAAACAATCAACTGAGAACATCATTTAGACAACATCAGTGGGATTCGAACACACGCTATAGAGACTGTAAACGTTTTTTGAGATGGAGTTCCGTTGGGAAAGGATATATATAAAAAACGTATACGTATATAAGTTATATTTTATAATATAACTAGTACGTATGACCTAGCTTCTTCAGATACGCTAAAGTCATGGCAAGTGAAAATTGAAAAGTTATTAATAGAAAAACCATCAAAGTAATGAAACTGTTCAAATGCTCAATAATTCGTTTCCTTTTTTTTTAAATGAGTGTATAAAAAATCGTTATGTACACTGACTGTAGCCTTATCCGACACCTCAGCTCGGCCAAACCCATTCGGATAAAGGGTACACGTCATATATAGGCGTTTAGGCTTATAAGGTTTGTAACTTCGACCAAAAATCGTACGGATAAGGGTACAACGTTCGGATAGGTACAGTCAGTGTACATAAAAACGAAACTAACGAAATGATGAGTTTCGAAGGCGATAGAGAGCAATTTACACAAAATCGTGCATTGTTAACCATTTTTTTTTAGAAATTGACGTATGATTCTTGGCACCTACTACACACTCGCTCTACTGCGCGATAGACTCACCATCACATCATAGCCCCACATCCTACTAGCTCTACAACACCACTCTAGTACATATATAGCTTATATATGGACGGCGACGGCTGGGTGCGACCCGATTCTTGACGTGATTAGTTGGAATTTGAACCAATTAGAACTTAGTTTTATTTGATTATTGTCAAAAGTTTCAGACGTTTTCAAAATTTTCACGACCGTTGACAGCATTTATCAACAACGGTCTAACTTTTATTGCCTAACTACCATTCTATAACGTTGTGTGTTTTTATCAATTTGTTATTTATTCTTCGATAGGAACCTCTCCACCTACGTTTGAAAATTGCTGACAGAAGGTATTTAAACTAAGTATAGGGATACAAAATTATATGTATTTTCAAATGAAGCCTACAATTTTCACCCATCTTTATGCTAGTATTGGCAAAATTCAAAATCCTAGTCTGTTTGAACAATTTCACGCTTAATTTTGATTCTTGATATAAATTCTCGGGATATCCTTTATCAAATTGGGCAAATGTCAGTGTATTGGATTTGATCAACATTTTATTTTGTAATGCAAATCTGTGCAAATTTCTCATTTAGGACTTCGTGTCGAACTTGCCATGGAAATTTCAAAAGTGCCCGAAAGTTTTTATCCAATCATGTAATTCCATCCAATATGGCATTTATCCCACGGCTGATAATAACTTCATAAATCCTTGGTCGAAACAATTTGCAGTGAGTAATTTGTCCAGTAGGCTCCATTGCTTAGCCCGTCCGGCTGATATAAAAAGAGGATATTTTTGGTTTACTATACAATAATTTTCTTCAGCGATTTGTGACCATGTTTAATGCGTCTATTGATAGGGTTTGGAAAAATTAAATTTTGGAATATTTTTGAGCTTCTGAGCAGAAAGTATTAAAAGGAATTGTTGCAGATTTCAGTCGATGCAAAATTATTTTTGAAGTCTCTCTCCAGCAATGTTACCCAACGATCCGTAGTGCGGTGTTATCCGGACGCGATACCCGTCTTCGAGAAATTAATTCTATGGTTAATTGGAAAAAAAAGAATATATGGAATAAAGCTATTAAAACCTTCTTCAGCTAGAATTAGCTAGAAAAGATATATTAATCTAACTTAAAATTTTCGAACTTAGAAATTGTGTCCGATCGAAAATATCCGATTGATCGATCGCCCCAGAATCTAACCTGGTATTTAATTCCATCTATTATTATATCAGGATGAATACCTATGGCTGTTTTATCTTCGCGTTTGCATTTTGGACTCGCGATATAGTCATTACGTGGTATGACCAATGAGAGCACCGGATATCACAAAGTGGCCCAATAGAGCTTCGACAATCAGTTTCAAACGCAAACCGCGAAATCAGAATTCTCTTTTAGAGGTCGTATGACTTATTCGTAGAGGATTTGTGAGTACAGCTAAGATTTCATAAAATTATCTGTGTGCGAGTAAACTTCCTCAATTTTTTCCGGTCTTTTATAATCAAAAAGAGATTTTGAATTAATTAATGAGAAACTTATTTTGACAGCGATGATTAAATAATCATTATCGGTTGCTTCTGAACATTGTACAACCACATAACACACAGTAAAAAGAATAAATAGTCTAGAGCTAATAAATTATTAGCACTTCATTCACTACGTTTCATCAGCAAAAATAACTAAACCCTTCTTTATCTTTAGCTTTCTACGATGTTTTCTGTGCCACTTTTATGAAGCTATATTCTGGGTTGTATTATCGCTGAAAAATGGTCCGACACAGCGATGAACATTAAGTAATGTAAATCGACTCGATAAACGTGAATTTGTATCTAAAAAACTGTTAATTCATACTTCACTTAATAAATTCATCTCCATATAACTGACCACTGATTATAATCGGTCTTAAATTTCATCGCTACTTATGTTTGCGACCAGTAAAGGGCGTAATCTAATTTTCAATTAAACTAGATTTATTAATAGATAATAAATCGTATACCCTGAATCTGTTAAACCCTATTTTATTTGTATGTGGCTTACCATTTGGTTTAAACCCTGGCTTTAACTATCATTTGCTCATTGCCAAGCGTATTAAAATTATATTATATGATGAGCTTGAGTTTTTCTGTTTATCTTTAGCCACTGTATAAGAACCTATACTGAAACCCATCCCAGTGAATATTATGGTTTTTTTGCGAATTTCCGCAAAATACAAAAAATAATTATGTGATGTTGGTATCATTACTCAAAAAGAGTAGATTAGTGACTCATGGTCCGATGATCATATGGATTAAGGGCCCTTAAACCCTTGTGAGCATATGAAAAAAAGTTCCCCAAGGCACACAGAGCCACAATTGGGTGCTCTACTTTTGATGTTGGTTGTTCACAGAAAGCTCATGCAGTTGGAATTTTAATTTGTTCGCCAAAGGAAGTTTGAAAGGTCATAATTTATTGCTATTCGAATGTGTTTCATATTCTAGTTTATTTTAATTTTGAGTTCTAGAAAATAGTGAGAAAAAGCAAGGTTTGTACCATATCTTACTGATACGGTCATCAAGTTGTCTCATAACAATTTTTACTTTCTGTCTGAAAACAATGCAACAAGGAATCTGGCCTACGTTCAACAGTTTTGTTCCGCTTTTACTTTGTATATCTTACGTTAAATACCAAAGTAATTTCTTAAAGTAAGTCAATTTTGATTTAAAACTAGGTGATTTTTGAGAAAATGGTTTATTTTCTCTTATAAAAGCAGATATGCATTTTTATTCTATATATTTCGAGTAAAATATTTGGTAATAAAGACAAGGCATGTTGATTGGGTATTCACTTTGTATCAATAACTAAGTATTTTTTTCGATGGAGATACTTTGAAGTTTGAAATATTTTAGATTATTTCATATCCCTAAGAAAATTACTCGTCTCCCAACAGATACCAATAATATATTTTATTTTCAATCTGTTATGCATGCACAAAATTCGTGTGTCCTCAAAAAACTGAGACTATCACACATTGATTCGATGTCTCTTAGTTTCCGACAATATAATTTTTTATAGTGATATAGGTTAATCCTGATAAATCATACTCCGCCAGTAATGCCGGAAAAACATTCGTAAAATAAATACAATTATGATTTTTTGAAACGCAATATCAAACATTCTTTATAAGGTTATTTGATAACAAAAGCGTTCCTCGATCGTCTTTGTTGTGCTTTTTTCGATGATTTTATGTCATGCTGGGTTTATGGTTGTGCTTCACAAGGTAACCGAGCAAATCGTTGAATCTGAAATGCGGAATCCGAGCAATTCAGTTGGTTGATCAGCCAAATCTGAACAAAGTGAAATCGGCTATTCTTTGCCATTCCAGGGTGTCGATTAATTGATTCTACCCCTCTGTTCTTGGTATCATTCAATAGTTCACGAAATCTGGTCAACTGAGGCACCGTTATTATTCGCCTTTACACTTTTTGTAATATCCCGGCCCTTGATTAGGATAACTTGGTGTGTTTTTAAGTGACAGGCCGGGATATTTTACAAAAGTAGTGAATAGGGCTGATATCTAGATTACTGTGAGATTTTTCTTTTGTAAGATATTCAAGGTTCTCCTTTAGATGAGTTCATAATGGTAATCCATGTCACGGATTAAGAGAATACAAAATTTCCACAAAAAAATCATGAACTATTCAGACTCTTTATTCCGACGAAAATATTAAATTTGTCACCTCGATATGACCCTGGTGCGGTGTCCTTGTTTGGAATAGCGTTGTATATAAGAACGATATTCAGAGCAAGGATTCTTCTATTATAAATTAGTTCGGGGATTTATTAGCAAATATCTGCATAATGAATTACCCAAACTTTCGGCACCTATAGTTGGGTTAAATTCTAATTTTTTTACAAAAGATTTATCTTCCTAAATAAATCCATATAATCTCAATCTGTCTGTTCTATTGCAGAAGTGTACTGTATATATATGTAGACGATTAAAAATCTAATAATATGAAAGATTACAGACCCTCGAGGACAGCCTGAATATTTGAAAAAATTCGGATCTGAGCAGTTCGATTGGTTGATTCCCAATGAACAGCATATTCTGCCATCCAGGGTTTGTTAGGCTATGATCCGCGTTGTATCCAATATTCAAGGATCTGTACCTCTTGAGGTTTAATTC